>JAMKCH010009067.1:0-161171 GCA_023653785.1 Ophioderma brevispina
TTCAAGAACGACAGGGTTTTCCTCGACGACACTAATATTCTGCAATACATTCGGTATTCTACCACCCATCAGTCTTGCCGCTAATGTTCGCATTTAGGACCACAAACTGGAATCCCTTTTTGATTTCAAAAAATGAAGCTCTTTTGGCCTTAAAAGAGGACAGCAGAAAGTTCAGCTTTCAAGTCCGGTGGCATTCTTCTAATAAAAAACGTAATTTCATTTAATTCTCCTGAAACTTCAATCACAACTTCAATATCACATGGATCACTTCTCCTCTCAACACATTCAACAGCGTCTGGAAATCGCTTAGGGGAGAGAGGTCGCTAGTCGCATTTATTCATAGACAGCAGATGGCGGCAGCCTCCTCGTGACATCACCCCCCGCTCCGCTAAGCGAGATCACCGAGCTTTATCATAACATGAGCAGAAATTTCTGTAAAGTAATAATAAAGATTCATAAAACTACAAAATGGCAGTGTATGTAAAAGGTATAATGTACCAACAAGAAATATAACCTCAATTTATAAAGATTAACAATGATTTCCCCTCAGTTACAGTGACTATGACAGCCAGTGAGTAATGGTGTGTCAACCCAGCTCTCACATGTATGAGACAGCTTCAGTCATAATAAAGAGGCCCAAAAAAAGCTGAACAGGGGCATCCTGACTCACATGTGTGTGATCAGGCCCAATGATTTGGAATGACGCTATAACAGTTACAGGAAAGCGAATTCAAAAAGTGGTAAATACTCCAAAATCACCAATCAAGCAAAAAAGTATGACACTCTGCAGGACCCCATCCCTAATTGGAAATTTTGCAAAGCTAAAACATGAGTCAAATCACCTCATGCATGAGTAAAACAAAAAAAAATACTGGTCCCACTGCTAAAGTTGGTAGCAAAGCATGGGCTGGCTCACGGTTTCACAGTTAAACTACTTAAGGAACGGTTTGAACAAACTTATTGCACCATACGATAGCCAATACAACGGCGTATAACATAAACATGGACGAGGATTTAAAGGTATGGTACTTCCCGACTGAAATTCGTAAGTGGTAAAGGCAGAAATACCTATATGCTCCATAACATCATGTTTAACTCAGTGCTTCTCATTGTGAGAGACAAATCACTTTAAAGGCTAAGAATATTGACTCAAATTGCAGAAGCTACGTACTAATTGTGTCACTACATCTACAAAGTTGATGTGTCATGTATAACCACAACCTCGATAGACGCTGCTAAATGCTGTAGACCCTGAACCAAATTTGAGTACGTTCCAAAGAGTCATTCACTCTACATGATAGGATACAGTCAAATTGGGCATAATAATAATAAGCAAAACAACAAATATTTGTCTGTGTACTTAAGTGACATCATAAACCCAAGAGGCGTCAGGCCATAATTTTGGACAGGCAATTGATCTTAACTAGCTTGTAGCTTGCCAATAAATTTAGCATACATCATCAGCCAAATTCCAAGATCTCTAGTTTCAATACATACTCTATCACACCATCTTGTGTCTTTTTACTAATTACGACTACAGCCAGCACCTATGAAAATTTGTGACCTTTACTTCTCTGTAGAATCTGCCAGCCTCCTCGTGAACAATAGAATCACGCATCACACACACGAACTCTAAATTACAATGGGGATCAATTGCTTGATACACGAGGAAACTGAGCACATTTAATAGGAAAGATCTTCTTTCCCTATTCAACATATAATAATCTGCCACTATAGATGCAAACATATACCATATTGCAGATCCAGGAGTGCCATGGTTTTGGGGGGTATAATAAATATAGGGCTGTTTTGCTATTAGAGTGTAGCGGTGCGCATGGCTTACAGATGAGCATAGCTCTGATAGCCACTGGCCGCGTAGTTCAAGGGTTATTATGTTTATAGAGATTAATTTTGCAGGGGAAGTTTCTGGAGTTTTGAGTTATATGCACAGGTATTTAAGGGAAGAATGATTGATGTGAACTTCATACTTTTTTTCTTAATTTATACATGATATTAATAAGATCCTTTTGAACAAAGGTTGAAGAGATGCATTAGTTTTAATGTTCACCTGGACGAGACTGCCATAGTCAATGCATGTAGCAGTTTCACCAATTACCGTTTGGAAATCCCCAATGCCCAAATCGGCAGGATCGTGTCTACCCTCCCTGGACAGAACAAAGTGTATATAGTCTCACATCTGATCGATTACGCGGTGACAACAGAGATACAGAATGCTGCTGCTTGCCGTATTGTAGTTATGAAACGTAAACGAGATGAATAGTTTGATGTCACGTGTCAGGTACCAAGTCACGTGTCAGGTATCAGATAGTCAGTGCTCTTCGGGGGCGACCGAGATATATAAATCCAACTATGTTAACTCAAGGTCTGTACATGACCCATCTCTGTCAAGTGACTATATTTTTCAAAAAGACACCGTTTATTTATGTCTAAACAGTACCAAAATTTACCTTTTCCCTACTGATTCAAACACCGACGTACGATGGCGATAATCGGTTGCTTTTTCCAATGTAGGATACGTACGTCATTTTTTACTGATGGGTCCCCAAGCAAAATAAAAACCACATCAAATGCCGTGACGTCATCAAATCTTTATTTTCCAAAAAATCGTTATTCCCATAATAAAATTCCTTTTTTTAAGATTCAACATATGTATATTGTTCTTAATAAGTAAATTCAATTGTCCCCGAATGAATGTGAAAAAGATGGGTCCAAAGTCTACAAACTTTTGAAAAACAAAGTCAGCCGGCTATATACCCTTACTGTGGACTGAATGAGCAGACGGATCCCAGTGTGTTAGGTTTAGCAGGCTACAGCCAATTGCGCGAGGCTGCGGGGGTGGGGTTTATGCGGTCAAGTCTAGCTATAACTATACTGTATAGCTCTTGAGAAACTACTGGCTGGCAAACGTCTCTCAAGTGAGCAGTATTTAACAGCTCACAGCTAGATTCCCCAATAATCATTACAGCATCCATATGCCATAAACATAACCGGCGACAAATGGGTCTCAATTAAATGACATTTTCTGCATTGTAACTTTATCATAAATAACATAATGGGAACCCCAATTTTGCAATCTGTTTTGATCTCCAAGTGCATAAAAAAAGTTGACTCAGATTCTCGTTTTAGCCTGAAATTGTTTGGGAATTCCGTTCATCTCTATCCTAGATGTAAAAAACACTGCAGAATCTCAATATAGCACTAGAGGATTCCGTCTTCTCTTTTCCATTCATAAACAAAATACTTTTCCCGTGAGAAATCTTTCTTCAAATAAAATTAAGAAATAAAATAATATTTAATCACAAAATGGAGGCTAATATAACAACACCAATGCAAAAATTTGTAAGACAGTGCAATAATTTAAACACCATCCCCAATAAGTTTAAAAACACATAAAGGAATTTTTTCGCAACGCAATAATTATGTACGCACTGCAGGAATTAATTTTACCAAATTTTCATTTTCCACATATGCAAAAATGTATACACAGTGCAATATTTTATTACCACCAATCCAATGATTAAAAAACACAACAGAAATCATTTCGACAAAGCAATAATTATTCACGACACTGCAAGCATATTCAGCCCCCCCCCCCCACCCCCCCCCCACAGCACAGTCCACAATTATTTCATGAATATAGTGATACGTGTGCATTTCGGGCTGTTAATGCCTCTGAGAAGCTGAGTTCAGGGCTAACTTAAATTAACGCTGACTGAGCTTATATCGTCCGTCCAAGGACACTTTGTTCGGCGGAGACTTAGTAATCACTTTTCGTTCTGTCTGAAATGCTTGTGTACGATTATCTGGAGTTCCAGTAAGGGCTACAATGATGTAACTTGTGGAAAGAAAGGAAGCGGGGTGATGAGTTCTGGATATGATCTAGATTTTGCCGCGTATTTCTGGCAAATACGTATGCACATGACCTAATTAATATGCAAAAAATCAGCAATATTTTGAAACGCTACATCGGAATATGCAAAAGTACTTCGCTGCATGTAAGCCTATCATTGTGCATCTTTTGGGCAATTTGAGTGTGTGATATATGCGCCGGCTTAGGTATGCAAATGAGCTAATTTAAATATGCTAATGCTGAATCGCTAAAATGGTACAATCGGACTTTGAAAAAATTCCTTTGCTAATGAAAAAAACGACTATGCTATCTTTGTGTGAATCGTAATTAGGTAAAAGTGCACGTGGGCCAATTAAAAGGGCATTATTTGATGCAATGATCTAATTAAATATACTTAATTTCTGTATCGCTAAAACCGGTACAGCGGATATGCAATCACTTGCTACATGAAGGACTACTATGCCAGACATCTTTGTGTAGAAACCATAATTTGGGTCAAAAGGGATGACTGTAGGTCAATTAACGGCAGCCAGCATTCTTTGATGCAAATGTGCTATTTTTTTAAATATGTGCAATTGTTCTGCAACATTCTTATGCCATATGAAAGATAGTATGTTTGCTTCTTTTGTATGAATCTATTTGAGCATATAGATAAATTAAAGAGGCATTCTTTTTTTTCAAAATGAATGATCTGCCTATATCTGGATTCTGGCGTTCCATTATCAATACCCTTATGGCTGTTTTAGAGGTTTTTTCAAGAGTGTTTTTGTGAGTTATAGATAGAGATCATCAATGAGTTACGTTTTTAGAGTTATTTTTGATGAGTTATGGATGGAGTCCATCGGCGAGTTATGTTTTAGGGGTTCTTTGTGAGATAAAGGACGATTCCATCATTTACAATTTAAAGGGCTATTCCTGCATTTACCAATTAAAGGGCTATTCCTCCATGTACCAATTAAAGTGACATTCCCAAATTAAAAGTGAATTATGCGATTTTCAAAAAAATAAGAAAAATGGTTAAGCTTACAAATTAATTTTAAAGGGGCATTACGCAATTTAAAAAAAATATATAAAAAAAAAACATTTTGGATTTTTTGATAGGAATGTATTTTTTGCACCATTTGAAGAGCAAGCTAAATTTTCTGAAAAAAATTGTCTTTGATTTCTTGATGGGAATGTATTTTTGTTGCATCATTGATGAATAGTGCCCTCAAGGGTTAAGCTTACAAATAAAATTAAAGGGCCATTATTCGATTTTCTAAATGTACTATGAAATTATTTTCATTATATTATTTTTGATGGAAATGAGATGCTTTATTTGTTTAATAGCATTAATTCGCCTTTAATTTGGGAAGGCCTTTAATGGTATATGGAGGAATGACAATTTAATGGGTATATATAGGAATACCCTTTAAATTGTAAATGAATTGGAATCGGTCCTGTATCTCACAAAGAACCTAAAACATAACTCGTCGATTGATTCATCCATAACTCATCACAAAAAGTAACTATTAAAAAGGAACATTTTTAAAAAAAAAAAAAAAAAAAAAAAAAACACTCTTGAAAAAAAACCTCTTAAAACAGCCCGTAAGGCCTTTGGTCTGAAACTCCAACATCCAGATATGGCAGCAGAATCATGAATTTGAAAAAAAAAAAGTAAAAGATTGCGCACCATGATAGGCTTACATGAAGCGAAGGAATTTTGCATATCCGATGTAGCGTTTCAAAAAATATAGCAATTTTGCCTATTAATTAAGCTCACGTAATTTGCCAGTCCGGTAGAGAACTCTTTCAACCACTACTTCCACCAAGTTACAAACAGTGTAGGCCTTATGGAACTCCAGATGAATCGTACACAAGCTTTTCACAAGGTTAGGAGAGACAGACAGACCGGACGGACAGACAGACAGAAAAGTGCATCTAAGTATCACCCTGAACGTAGTTCAGGCGAGACAATTTAAAAAGGGTAGGACTCTAAGGACTCAGTCTTCGTTAAGTTAGCCCTGAAGTTAGCTTGAAAGAGATAACCTCATCCCCAGAGCATGGTACAGCAATGAAATGCACCGAAAGCCGTAGTCATCATGTATATTAACAAATAATTATTGTGGACTGTTGCCGGGGGATGTGTACGGAATTATGTGAAAATAATTCTTGCAGTGCGAAAATAATTATTGCGTTGCGACAATAATTCCTGTTGTGTGTTTTTAATTATTGGGTTGCGTAATAAAAATGAATGCACTGTGTTATCAATGTTTAGTTGTGGAAAATATAAATTTTGTAAAATAATTCTTGCAGGGTATATAAAGTATGCGTTGCGAAAATACTTACTGTTGGGTGTTTAATGATTTGTGCCTGTGTAATAAATTATTGCATTAAGCAATACAACAATGCTTATGTATAAAATATTGCGTTGTGTAAAATATTATGTTGCAGTGTTCTGCATTAAACTAATGCATGTGTATAATTATTCCTGTTTTAAGTGTGTATAAATAATTCCAGTTAATAATTAGTGTGTAAATCATGCAGTGGTGTGATGTGAACTTATTTTCTGAGTAATATGTTCTTGTATGAAAAATAATTTGTGTGACAAATAATTATGCAGTGTGTGAAAATACTTTTTGTTGAGTTGGCTAAAAAAATAGACTAGGTGAAAAAAAATTTGTGTAAATGGCGTCGTACGGACACCGTACCTTTTAAACCTTTGTCAATAAATCCATAGAAATTCATTGATAATTTTGGAAAACTTATTGAGTTCAAAATCCCGTCGGGTTTTTAGTGGATTATAAAACCGCGGAAAACCATGACAAACTGTGTAAATTCCTATCATTTAGATTAAGGCTAGATATTGTGACCGCTTTAGCCTTCGTCAGTCTGTCCGATTTGCGCAAGAGCGCCCTCCCTCCTATAAGCCACTCCGGTTTAAACCGGGATGTTGAAGCCGATTTGAATTCACTGTATGCTGTTGGTTGGCATATGGCCACCCCCCCCCCCCCCCTTTTTGGCCCTAAATTTTGTCGTCGAGGGCGTGAATCACTTTAGTGTCATCGGCCGCATCAAGACGATGGTGGCCAGCTCGTTCATGTAGAATCACCCAAACGAAATCAAAAATAGATTTCAGGCATACAGACCGGGGGGGGTTCTTGGATTTGGTCGGGTACCCATGCTCGCGTGCCAAAAAAAAGAGGGACTAGCCTCAAAAGCGGGAACTACCGCTAGCGGGTGCATCAAATTCAAATTAATCAAAGTTCTATTCCCGCTAGGGGGCTTAGCGCTAGTTTAGGGGTATCAAAATTCAGGGGAGGAAGTGTAAAGGTAAGATTGGGGTAAGTATTAAGTGGTTTAATTACAGTGGTAAGATTGTGACATGGTTATTTTGGAAAAAAAAAAAATGGGGAGAGGAAGGAGGAAAAAAAAAAAAAAAAGGAAAAATTTATACTTTAACATGTTCAGTTAATAAAAATAACCCTGCATTGTGTTAATAATTTTCTACAGTAGTACAAGTGTTTTTCTCTTGGTTTTCTCTTCATCTCGTGGTTCTTGTAAAGGTATATTTTTATTCACGTTTATTGGGTTTGAAAAAGCAAGGTCCCGCTAGGAGGGTATAAATTTTACCGCAAAATGGTTCCCGGTTCCCGTTCGTTAGGGGTGAGTTTATTTCATCGGAAAACAGGTGTATATTTTTAAACTGAATATGGTCCCGTTAGGGTTATATACTTTAATTTTTATACTTTTAATATAGGTTCTTTTATTTATAGTTTCAACTGAAAATTGGTACCGTGAAGGGTAACTTTCAGAACCCTTGGAACGAGCATGTGTACCCAACAACCACCCTTGAGAACCCCGCGGGCCCCCCCCCCCCCACACCGGGAATAAAGATTGCAATGATTTGGGCGCTTTGGATGGATGGGACGGTATCATGTTATCATGGCTATTAGTTCCAACGGTTTGGGAGTAATCAAATATGCCTGGATCAACATAAAACAATCAGGATTTTTGTCAAGATTTCAGGTTTAAGTGTTCAACCACATGAGACGTCTACAAGGTGGGATTCTGAGTCGCCACCGCTTGGGCCAAATTGTAGATTTAATAATAATAATAAAACATTTTGGAAAAAACGCATTAAATACACAAATCTCAGCGTCCCTAAAAAGAGGGAAAGTAATATAAACAACCCCCCCCCCCTTCCAGATTAAATACTATGAAACCTTTAAACTACCATACAGTTAAACACTATGAGCCTTAAACAATATCATTACGTTTGTATTCTTGACAGTGTAATATAGAGACTTAAAATCTTCGACCATAAGTAAGTCATAAAGATACCCATTTTTTGTGACATTTATTTTCCTACTAATGGATACTGGTAATCTATGACACAGAGAAAACGCGTTCAAAAAGTTTTAACAGTTGTTTAACAGGTAAACATAGTTGTTATGAACTGAACAGCCTAGGTACTACTGTTCAGTTCACCCCGGGTAAACAACTTGTTTAAAACGTTTAATCAGAACTGACTGGTTTGAATTAAAAAAAGTAAACAAACAAGATTTTTAATCAACTTCATGATAAAATTATTAACATAAATAAAAATGTGTAAAAAGTGCATTGGCCACACCTCTGAATAGATCTGGTGAAAATGTGGGATACGTACCTCTCACTCAAAGTAAATCATTATTATGTCATAGCGGGCGTGAGTGTATTTTAATTGAAGAATGGATTATGAAGTTCAAGATATATGAGCAAAATTGAGATAAATATATAGAAAAATAGGATATCCGGTGCTTCCTCGTTGCGTTTGACACTGGTGTTCTATGTACGGACACGTATCCCTCATATCGGAAGTTGTTTGGGAACAATACATCCTAGCGAGATTTTGATAGCAACAGAATGAGTTGTTTCCAAGCTACTTTTTGTCTCAGTGTTATAAATCCAAATTACACCACAGTCTTAACAAATGAAAAATAGCGGAGTGCTACCCAATTCTCCATTTGCAATAGTAACCCTTGATAAGGGAGCACAGTACAAAATGCTTAAAGTGCAACACCGCTAGTCCCTATAAAACTAGAAATTTCAGCGTTAATGTGTGTATTTTTGTGGCGGATATTTGTCCTAGAGATTTGCTTTGGTGGACATTCATGTGCGCATTTTTTCAATTTAAAAAAATGGGTGAGAACAGTCTGGCGGAATGATACGGCCGACATACGTGAACCGCCGGGGAAAACCTCGATTCTGTGGGGGCTCATGCATAGAAATAAGGGCTCATGAGTTAGGGGAAAAAAAAACAGGGTGTAATTGTAAATCTAATTGAAAAAAAATGATAGTCATCTTGGTTCAAGATATTTTAAGAAACATGAAGTCAAAATCCTCTCCTGGAAAAAATTTTATGCTTAAGTAGGCAGCAAAATACGGACTCTGGATACGACGGATACAACAGGAGCGCACAAAACACGATGTATTACAATGAGGGCGGACCATTTCTACTGTGCCCCGTAAGACCATATCGCCATGTGGATGCGAAAGGTAATATGTGCAATAGCTGCCATTGTCAAAAATTTCCACAAACATACTATTATCCCGAGTTCTTTGGTCAGTGACTCGAATGGTCTTCAGGCAACACGGGTTGCCTGAAGAACCATTCAAGAGCCACTGACGCAAGAAAGATAAACTAAAGAGTTGTTTCTAATATCATGTAGCGCACAGAGATGGCAGCTATTGCAGTTATGACTTTCTTGCACACATATGAATAGGTATAAACGTCAGATAGTGGTTTTTGGACTGCCATCTCAAAAAAAATGACCTAGGCTGTGGTATTTGAAGATTTTTTTAGCATGCTCATTCTGACTCGCTGTGGTCATGGAAATGCATTAGAGTTTCTCAGACAGTAGAAAGGAAGATAAAAAACACGACTATATTTTTAAGTGTCTACTAGTCTAGGTCTTATAGGGGACCCCAAAGAATGCAACACGTGACAAGATAATTGTCTGGATTTGCATTGGGGCCATCCTGTATTAACTTGAAATCAGTAATGGAGCGAAATAGTTTTCTTAGCTGTTTAACTTAAGGGGAAGAGAACGCCCCAATTTTTCAAAAATGTTGAGATTTTACACGGTGCATTGGTAAACTGGCTAGTAAACATGTAAACTTGTGAATGGCTAGCTCGAAAATGTCTATGTATTACAAACGAAGGAATTTGTTAATTTGAATAATTAATATCTGAGATCGCCGATAATAAATACAACGGCTGCCTGGAACAACGGCCTTCGCAAACGAAATAGCCGGGAAATAGCGCAATGGACTGGATAGGGCTCATCCCAGTTGTTTTATAGTTCAGGCAGGTCAAGTTAGAGGTCATATGCGTGAGGTGACACTTATTCATCATGGACGTGAAGTAAACTTAAGGTCCGTTCATACTTTCCAAGCAATTGCATGCTGTACAGTAAATTACGGCAATGTTGCCGTCCTTCCGCTTGCACTCCTAATCGATTACTGCAGGTCAACCCAGGTCACTGGAGGTCACGGGTTGCAGTACGTTGCAGTAAACTGCGGAAATTTGGCATCACTGCAACAACTGACTGAACCCAATGCTCTTGCTGCATAGCCAGTTAAAATATTGAAATAATGCAAGTGATTGCCGTGACGATTTTGGTAGGCTGCATTGCAGACATGGCAGGCAATGCAGTGAATGAACGGACTTTTCAGCATTGCAGCTTGCGTTAGGTTACAATGGGATCCCAATTCTAATTACAAAATCGATTTTATGATAAAATACGCATTTATTTAGCATCTCGTCGCAGGTTAGTTTCTAGACATTATAAACTACCAACAGAATAAACTGTCAAAAAGATTAAATTTTGAAATTGGGGCGCTCTCAAAAATTTGCTATTTTGCTTTAATAATTAAGTCTTAGAATCGTTACAAAATTAGTATTTGTTATAGGTGTACAGAGTGTCCACAAAAATGGGCAAGGCAAACGCGCCCTTGTGGAGGTAAAAAAAAAGAAAGATAGTGACGTGATATTTACATCAGGTCATTTAACTAAGTCGTGGCTTTTGAATATCGGTTACAGCATGCCGATTGCTTGTACAAAACTAGAGATAGGCTAACATTCCAAGAGCGGGGTGAACAATCACATAATTGTACCACTTTTCACAGAATGGGATAACTTGGACACAATCGAATCATGCAGGTTGATAGGACAAGTTTGATCATCACACACAATATAATACTTGAACTTTTTTCTTTTTAATGCAATCATTGTTTATTTCTCAGAAAACATCCAAAATGACTTGATAAGGAAGTATAAAAGAACTAAATCTAGAGACACTCAGATGGGAAACAGAGACATTTATCAAACAATAATTATCTATAATGAAGATTTAATACTGTAAATAATAAAAATTCTGTCTTGAAAAAATGAAAATACAACATAACCATATGACATTTAAATGATAATGACCTATACGATGTGCAGGTTGCAGGTTCTGATGCAAACTTAAATCAATAAAGACCTATCAACATGATCCTGCTTTGTATCCCATCTGTGAAAAGTGGCACAATTGGTTCCACGCCCTATTAGAAGATAGCTCTACGATTGTTAAAAATATTGCGGCCTGTAAATTTACGGAATTTCTGGCAGCCAGTATCCATGTCATTTTAGCGAGGTAATTTACAGAAATTTCGCAATATTAACGGACACTTTGACAGTAATTGTACAGAAATTTGTCTCCAATATTACGGAAAAAAAATGTGTGATTTTACAGAATTTTTGATGAATTACGGACCCAAAAAAAAATTCAGGAAACGTAAAAAAATATAAAAAATTAAAAAAAAAAATTTTTGAAGCTTAAAAAAAAAAAAAAAAAAATTTTATGGGTGTTTTTTTTTAATTGTTTCTAAAACAGATTGACGTAAATTACGGAAAATCTGTTTCTTGAATTTTACGGACATTTTAACAGGTGATCCTCTAGAGTGCATCAACAACCAAATGGTGCTGTAGAACGGTATTCAAAAAGACAGACTTTATGTGATGACATGATGTCATTGTAATATATTAGTCACTATTTTATTTTTTTCCCTCCAACGAGGCGCTTTTGCCGTGTGCACCATTTTCGTGGACACACGGGTATAGCCGAAAAGACAGGAGCTTGAACCAGGGACGGCGCCAGGGTAAACTCAAGAAGGTCGAAACGAACGTCCATACACCATTAAATCAAATAGGTACGTTGCTAGCGAAAACCCCCTAATCTAATGAAAGTGATGGCTTAAACACCCGTTTTCTTGAATTTGAAACTCCTGCGGGGCGGCCCGCACCCTGGCGCTTCGCCTTGTCTTGAGCGACATCCACTGTAGAGAAAGGATTTCCGTTAATTAAGAAAACAGATTTTCCGATAATTTAGGACACAATCTGTTTTGAGAAAGACCAATTCAAAAATATAAAACAAAAAACGTAGAACATTAAAAACAGAATTTAATTTACGGAAATATGTCAAAAATTTGACAGGCCAGGCAAAAGAATTTTGCGGACTTTTTGTTTCGTTCCGTAATTGTAAATTAAAAAAGAAATTTTTCTTTTTTTAAATACACATTTTTTCCATAATATGAGGACAAATTTCGTAAAATTACTGTCAAAGTTCGTTAATTGACCAGGAATTCTGTAAATCTGGGACCCTAAAAGGTCTGGAATTCTGCTGGCCAGAAATTCCGAAGATTTACCAGGAAATTTTTCTAACAGGTCCGATTCCAAAATTAAGGGACAGAGATTCTTGGGAATGGCGTCGTCACTTTTTTAACCAAGCTTAATTTTGCATGTAGCCTACCTACAAATTCTTGAACTGTTAATTATCCGTTCATTTCTTAACCTTCAACCTCTGTTGGTTTTGGAGATGGCCTTCATAAACACTGCAGGTCCATTTCGGAGAGGTGGTCTGTGGTTAGGGTGATTGCCTATGGCGCAAATATACCAATCAAAAATCCCGGGTTCGAATGCCGGTGGGGTCACGTGCTGGGATCACTTCAGGTGCTCACATTTGGATTAATCTGTATACGGTATGGATTAAATACAGACTACCGCTCTCATCCATGGTTCACTGGGAATTGGGCAAAGGAATCATGAAAAGTCTCCCGTCCTTCGGTAGGGGGACGTTAAGCCGTCGGTCCGTGTACAGAGAGCTACAGCTGTACATGTATAATCGCAGGTCCGGTCTGAAAAGAGTAGGGTGAAACCCTGGACTGTTCCCACTCCGCCCCCAGCTTTACAAAAAACGCGGCCATGTTAGGAGCGTCCGTATCATAGATACACGCGGCCCCGCGATCAGCTTACAGGAGGTGAACACTCCTGACACAACCCACAAGCCATTACGAATGATGTGGACACGAACGAACGAACGATTTCGGAAGCCATCTCAAAAACTCCTGACCTAAGTTAAGGCTTTTGGAATAATTTGAATGCATTGTTATGCCGATTCCAAATATGTCATGGAAACATGGGGGGGGGGGATTAAAACATTTTAATCCTGAGGGAAAATGCTTGCGTCTACAGAGCCCTCCCATAAAACAAGAATAATTATCCGCCAACTTCCAAGAAAGAAGGAAAGTAATTTGTTTCCAAGCATATCCGGTGGTATTTTCATTTGTATTCGTACTCATATCCAGCCATCTTTCTCCATCCAAGTCTGCATCAAAACACAAAAATGGAATTAAAGCAATTGCCCATTAACAACCACCAACGTACATACAAGGCATATGGTTACTACCAATGTTCCCTCATTCGCAAAGATGTAAGGATCTTTTGCGAGGAGTTTTTCGCCCTTTATCGGTCTTTAGGATCCCAATTACGGCGAATGGCTGATGACGAAGAAAATGTCAGCATGCTCAGCACATTGAAGCGGCACCATTTCATGATGTTGTTTGTGACCGCAGAAGTAAAATGATTTACTGACTGATGAAGGCCCGTGGTCTGATCATTTTGGTTGTCAGAACTGCGTTCATCTTGGCAAGGATGAAGGATCGTTCACAATAACACAGTCTACAAATCGGCCGTGAACATGATCTTAAAGCTCTAATATCAAAGTCTGACTCTGGGGGCAGAAATGGCACCAGTGAGGATGGTGCAGACGTCAAAGATGGTTATATTATGCTGTGATGAAATGGTAGTGGCTGAAACTCTTCGGTGATTTTGATGGACATGGGTGAAGGGATCCAATTACTTTGCTCTGTACTTCTATTAGTATGAAAGGAAATTCTCTTCAACTATCTATCGACAAAAACATGTCCTTCTCTGTTGCCTGCTGATCAGAATACCATTCCAGATGTACCGAGTCTGTGGAACGGAGAGGTTGTTTCCTGATCGTTCGTCCTGATCAAACCTTGCAATACTCGAAATGTTGCGGCTTCTGGGCAGACGATGAGGGAAGTAAATTCTGGTGAGTGGAGACAAGGTTTTCTCCATCTGGTAGAAAAGTTTGTAAACAGGGCTTGCAGAATTTGTGGTGACAATCGGAGAGTCTGTCGCCTTGTACAGGGTCGTAGATTCACAATCAAAGCACCCTGACATGGTTGCTGTCCATTTTGTATTAAGATTAGGCTTTCCTGCTCGTGACCTCTCCTTCGTTGAGGGTTTCCATTGGAGTCCTGCGTTGGTTGAGGCATGTCAGTCAGCGACGTGATTTTATCATACAACACATAAATCATAAAACAGTTTTTTTTTTGTGGTTATCTTTGGTTCTTTTCAGTCATTCATATCACGACGCACTGGAATATCATTCATGATCTCTTGTCGCAAGGAGAACGCGACCGCCTCGATGTTATTTTTTACAGGGGTCCTCATCTGCGTTTCTCATGTAGCACGCCCACGGTTCCAACTGCGCGCATATAGCCAATTATACATTCACGCGTAAGTCATTTTTCTCCACCTGCTGTATTTACTATTTTCTCCTCAATAGTGAGCTCTTGAGACTGGGACTTTAAACTAGGTAGTTAGAATAAAGTAATGAATTATGCCTTTCGAGGTGGATACCCGAATTAAATAATGTTAAAGATTTCATCTTGATAGAATTGCCTTCACCCCAAACACCGTAGTTTTGGCAGCCCACATATCACCCGCGTACCGTTTGATTCTTGGAGATTTTGGCCCGATTCATGCTCCCGGAGCAGGTTTTTCCAACTCGTCTCATAAGGGCGCATCATTATTATTGTGGGCTTTATTCCAGTTAATTGTTTATATTGAAGTAATTACAAAAGAAACGACTTCCTGCCAGCTCGGATTGCGTGCGTGTGTCTGTGGGCGCTCGTCTCGTTATCTAAAGGTCGTGGGTTCGAAGCCCACTCCAGGAACAAAAATTAGTGTTGATTTATTTTATTTTAGAGTTTGGAATTGGAATCATAAAAACATCAGAGTTGTGGATTGAAGTAGAAAAATTGAATAGCTGCCTTATGAGATAATCAGCCTGGCTGGTCCTGGAGAATGAATTCGGGCCAAAATCTCCGACGTGCTACCGTTTTGATGTAGAAACCAGGCGGTGGCGGGCAAGATTCCTTTCAATATAGCCAAAACTCACCAAAAAATATGTCAAAAGAAATACAGCAATACGGAGGTGCAAAAAAAAACACAAACAATTTGGGGGCTTTGATGGGGGTCGATCTCGTCCTCGTTCGTTATTAATACAAAAAAAATCAGAAATAACCCTTCCAGTGGAGTTGATCTCATCTCCACTGTTTTGGAATAAGAAAAATATTCCTTAACACAACCTATAAAAAAATCGGAATTCTCGTCAAGATTCGCATTTACGTGTAAAACCAATTGCGATGTCTGAAATTGGGGATTTCTTGGCCCGCCCTCCCCTGGTGAGAACTAAAACATGATTTTGTAATTCCCGTAGAGTAGGCCTCCTAACAGTGTAAAATTAATATTTGGTCAAACCAAAATGAGGCACAGTTTTCCGCTATAAATCCCCAAACAAACATCCTTTAGGCCCAGATTCCACCTAGGGTAAATAATGCGAAAAATAATAGCTTACTCAGATACCAACAATTGTGAACACATTCCGGTATAAAATCTGGGGTTCTGGGACGAGGCTCTTAGCGGACGGGATTAGCGATCGGAACATGGTCCTTTAAAAAGCGATCATTTTTTTCATTTAGCAATATTTGAAATTTTCCTCTGAATATTGACAAAATGCGCTTAATTTTGAACAGAAATTATAATAGAAATCCGACAAAAATAAAATCACTTACGTTCGGCCGAGACGCCCTGCCTAAATATATATGACACCTACCCTTTTGTGCTTATTTGTATAAAAGATATGTGATGTGTTAGATTTTACTACAATCTGTTGAAAATTAATAGGAACATTTTCTCAACCTGGGGCAATTATAATAAAATCGGGATTAGGACACTCGATTCAAGAGAGTGGAGAGTGAGACGGCTACATGAAATCAGTGATCATCGATCACGCGTCGTAAGTGGCCGCTTGTTTAATGTATCCTGGTCACTACGTCATATAGTAAAAACGTACTGCATGAATTCGGTGACTCATCAAAAATTGCCTCTGAATGGCGATATCATCATCGAAATCTACTGGGCATTGCACAGTTTCAACCCGCCTCATATAAACTTCTCAAAATTGCTGAAATAGCTTCACGTTTTTGAACAAGAAAAGTTCTGTAGGCAAGGAAAATGTTCTTTATGGACTTGACTTGACGTAATGCATAGGACGCGGTGTCCCTTTGCTCTTCTAATGAGTAATTTCCCTCCATTCTGGTTCGTTCCTTTGCATAATTCGGCATTTTGGAGGTCAAGCCTGTGTCCTTGGGGATCTGGTCCTCCATCTTGCTGGTGGGCGAAGCCTGGCTTCCTACGCTTGTGGAAGTCTGCGGTATAGGCTTGGTATGGTATCTGTGTTCCGATCCTGACGAAGTCCAAAACACATTAAGCAGGTTCCTGGTGACTGCATCAGTGATGGTGCATGTGATGTACAGACGCTGTCTAATTTCATCATTTCGAATTTTGTCCCGAAGGTTCACTTCCTAGGATGGACCGGAGGCATCTCATCTCAAAGCTTTCTAGCCTTTGGCAGTCTGTCTTGCGCAATACCCAGGACTCTGCGCCCTAGGTGGCAATGGGGAGTATAAGGGACTGGTATATTCTGACTTTGAGCGATCTTGTGATGTCATGACTGCTCCAGATGTATTCCTGAGTCTACCAAATGCCCATGCTGCCAGGCTTGTACGCCTCTTGAGGTCCTCCTTAACCGAAGGACATTACTTCCAAGAAAGACAAAAATCATTTACTTGTCAATAGGTGTCTGGTTAAGGGCGATGTATCTGGGTCATCGGACCTGATCTTGCATTAGATGGGGTGATCTTCATTCCCCATTTGGCGCAGGCTTTTTCAAGTTCTTTGTGGATAGCTGTAACTATTTCAAAGACCATTGTTCCACCAGGCTTGTGTCTCGGCATAAGTCGATGATTTTCATGAAAACAGTGATTTTGGAGGTACGACACACCCAAAAATAAATTGTCTCAAAATTGTATGTTTTATGTTTTAAACATTTCAGTACTCAAACCTATGGAAGGGAAAATAATATTGCCAACAACACTTCTTACGGTTCTGCACAGTATGCACAAAACATTTTGTACAGCAAAAGAATAGGGTTTATTACGTTATCAAAATTTGGAATTACAACAAATATGCCAACTGAGGACATTATTAGAGAGGTTACTGGGAATAATTTTTCTTGTACGAAGTTCAAGTTTGGGAGGAGCTACTTGAAACTAAAGAAATATGCTCCAATTGTTTAGTTTATTACGTTATTCTTGAGTATTGAATTCTGCCGAAAATTATACATCATAATAAACCAAATTTAAGATACCTTTTACTAATTAATTCTAAAGATATATTTAATTGAAAAAACCTTCCATGGCCAATTATAGTTTGATAATGTAAACTAAAACGCATTAAAACAAATATTCCTTATTTTAAACATTTTATAAAAAAATTAGTAAACATTTTTGACCCTTTTCACCTCTCCCATTGACTAAGAGTATCTGATTGAAAATTTATATAATTTTTGTGGTCGGAATATAAGTATCTATGCCACTCTTGATCAAATTTAAATAGCTTGTTTGGGTGCTGGAAATGTGCGATAACGTAATACACTTCCTTAAAAAGGTTCAACATTTTTACGAAGTTCAACATTTCTTAGACTTTTTATAGTCATTGTGACCTGAAGAAAACACTATTTCCAACTGCCGATATTGTTTACCTTGAATAAGATGCATCAAGCAATATCTTAGTAGAAGTTTTACCCAACTTAGCAACTGATTGTGAAGGATAACGGAATAAACAAATTTCACGGACATTATGTTTGTATTAAAAAATATAAAAATAAATGAGATACAAGAAAAACATCATTACATAAATTCTACAATGTTGACAACAAGAAAACATTGAATTAGGAAGAAGTTAGATGACGAAGTATTTTTTCATTTTTTATATTTTGATGTTGATTCGGACATCAATTTCACCTATTTTTCGATGTTGAAGGCAAATATCTCATGAAAAGTAAACGGAAAGTATGGCAAACTAATATGCCCCAAATCAGCTCAACGGCATACTATCAAACTATTACCGTTTTGTTCCAATAAAGCATTGTTTAAAAGTTTTAAACAAAAAAACAAAATTTCTGGCATGCACCGTTTTCATGAAAATCGACCATAACGAATGTTGTTGATTTTCATATCTCCCATTTGGATTCCGGAGCCTAGGTTTTGATTCCTCTCATTAAAATTCTAAGAAAGAGATTGAAGAGGCATGGAGCTAGACCAGGCATCCCTGTCTCACACAACTAAGACTTCGCAACCAGTCAGTGAGTTTTCCATTCACCACTTGCCGAGCATAATGGTTTGCTCATACATCGTTTCAATTAGGTCTACCGCTTGCTGTCTCCTCCAATTGATTCTTAAGAATTGCCAGAGTGGCCTCTCTCCAAATGGTATTCAAATGCTGCTTTTAAATCTACAAAGTCCAGTACAGGAATGCGGCTTCTTGCCTATCTAGCACTTGGCGAACAATAAATACAGGAATCAGTCGTACCTCTGAGCTTCTAAAAACCCACATTGTCCTCTCCAAGGTAGTCATATCGGTGTCCTGGATCCGGTCGATCATTCTACAGAACCACTTCCCTGGATGGACATAGAGTAATTGCTCTATAGTTGGCGGGATCTAGGTTCTCACCTTTCTTGTATACTGGCGTTATCAGTCCCTTGCTCCATTCTTCTGGAATTTCCCCTTCTACCCAAGGAATGTTGATTATTTCACCCGTAGCTGTGTCATAAAGCTGGGCACCTGCTTTCAGGGTTTCAGCAGAGATTTATCCCCATCACATGCTTTGTTTTTTTCGTTTGTTAATGGCCTCTTCTACTTCCTTATTGAGAAAGGGGCAAACTTTAGGAATACCCTAACCACATTTATCCGCCGCGGAAGCCAAACCTTTTAAAACCCAGGCACGGCGACAAAGCGCGAAGCCAAACCTTTTAAAAACCCAGGCAACGGCGACAGCGCGAAGCTTGCGCTGGGTTGTACCGTTGTCGAATAAGAACAATAATGTGATTTCAATTAAATATGAACATGGTAAGAAAACTATGAAACAGTTGAGTTTAGATTTGAGTTGTTTTGTACGAGTGGCATTTCCAGTGTTTTTCTTCAAAAAAAGTTGCTTTAAACCACGAGCGTTCGAGTTTAATTTTAGATTGAGCTTGATTTGTTATATTATTTAGCTTGATTTGTTCTATTTTTAGCGTGTTTCTACTAATTTGACTAATTGTGCCTTTTACCGTTTTTAATAAAGTTGGGAGTTTAGTTTTAAACCATGACCGTTCGAGTTTTAAGTTAGATTGAGCTTGCTTTGTTACTATTTTGAGCTTGATTTTTACACTATTTGGGCTATTTTGTCATTTTTGTTTTTTAAAAAATAAAGTTGGGATTATTGTATGGCGTTTATATGCATCGAGTGTGAAGCTGTGGTTTTACAACGGGCAACTGCGACAGCGGCGACAGCGGCGACAGCGGCGCCAGCGGCAACACCAGAAACTTCACATTTTTTTCTTGTGGGAACTGGGGAGGAAATAGTTTAATTTTAAAGTTTTAGATTGTTAATTTTTACGATTTTGGGTTACTGTTGGCCTTTTCCTTTGTTTTTTTTTTCAATTAAGTTGGTGTTTTGCTTCAACCATGAACGTTCGAGTTTTAATTAAATTGAGTTGATTTCTACCTATTCGGTTAATTTTGGCTTTACCGGGTGTGTTTATAAAAAAAATAAAGTTGGGGATTTTTGTACCTTTGCATGACGTTAGTATGAATCGCGTTTCTCTTACCGAGTGTGAAGTTGTGGCTGTTGCCTGTGCGGCGGCGACCCGGAGACAGCGCAGACTGCAGCTGTTGCTATAATATTGGCTTGCTAGTAAATTGTCCAACACAGCTTCGAAAATGCGAAGATTGTGGGTTTTATCATGCACCGGCGACAGCGGCGACAGCCCCAAAGCTAACTATTTTTTTACGGGGGGCATGGGGACGCCTTTTTAATAGGAATCGTATTTTGGTCCTTAAAGTAATCCTTCATACCAAGTGCCGAGTAAAATATGATCTTACGAGATTTATATAGTCAAAATTTTTAAGTCATTTTCAAGTTAATCACGCAGAAATGAAAGTTCGGCGACCATTAAGCACGTAGGAATTATTTTCAAGTTAACCAAGCCGCCGAGTCCATTGTGTTTAGTTAAATTTTAAATTTAGATTGTTAATTTTTACGATTTTGGTTAATTTTGGCCTTTTCCCTTTGTTTTTTTTTAATTAAGTTGTGTTTTGCTTCAACCCATGAACGTTCGAGTTTTAATTTAGATTGAGCTTGATTTGTACTATTTCGGTTAATTTTGGCTTTTCCCGGGTTGTTTTATTTAAAAAAATAAAGTTGGGATTTTTGTTACCTTTGCATGACGTTAGTATGACATCGCGTTTCTCTTACCGAGTGTGAAGCTGTGGCTGTTGCCTGTGCAGCGGCGACACCGGCGACAGCGCAAGACTGCAGCTGTTTGCTTATTAATATTGGCTGCCTAGCTGAATTGATACAACACAGCTTTCGGAATGCGAAGATGTGGGTTTTACTCATGCAGCGGCGACAGCGGCGACAGCCCAAAGCTAACTAGTTTTTTTAATACGGGGGCATGGGACGCCTTTTTAATAGTAATCGTATTTTTGGTCCTTTAAAAGTATCCTTCATACAAGGTACCGAGTAAAATATGATCTTACGAGATTTTCTATAGTCAAATTTTTAAGTCATTTTCAAGTTAATCACGCAGAAATGCAAGTTCGGCGACCATTAATGACGCAGGAATTATTTTCAAGTTAACCAAGCCGCCGATTCCATTGTGTTTGTCGCATCTATAAAACTTTCGGTATCGAAACAAGGGTGAAAAAATGAGTCATTTCTATTTTCATATCCCACAATGTTTCCACAAGTAAACTGTTTCCAAACATTTACCCGAATCGCCCTATTTAACCGGTTTCTGAACAATTGGGCTGATTGTATATTGTGTTATTTATCTTTAACACAATACCGAACACAAACTCTTATCATTAACATGTGTTCTATATAGTACGCAATTAACGAACACCAAACTCTTATAATTACGGCTTTAAAACAAGTAAGGGTGGAGGTGGAATCGTTCTTTACCCGCATTAAACGTTTCTAAACATAATTTACTGGATCGCAATTGACCGTTTTTCCTAAAACAAATAAAGGTGAAGATGGGTCGTTCTTTAAAGGATATCATTTCAATCTATTATAACCATAATGTATCACAAACTGTAGATATTGAACATTGTTTGTAAACTTTGAGCATTGTTTTCTATTAAAGGTGAAGATGGGTCGTGCTTCAAAGATTCATTCAATGATCCTTCAAAATGAATCATCTTAACGTTGTTTCCAAAACACGCAAGGGTGAAGAAGTTCTTTATGTTGTGTTTAAAAAAGAATCATCTTAACGTGTTTCCAAAACAAGCAATGGATGAAGTTCTGTAACCAGTAAAATAAAATGTTTACAAGGACAAGATGGGTCATAAAACCGTATGTAAAACACAAACTGCAAATCTGAACATCTTTTTAAACATTTAGCCATTTTTTTTCTACACAGCAAGTAAGGGATGGAGTTGAATGTTCTTTAACCGCAATTAAACTGTTTCTAAACATAATTTACTGGCAACATTGAGCATTTTTTCTACACAGCAAGTAAGGGTGGGTGAATAGTCTTTAACCCGCACATTAAACGTTTATAAACATAATTTACTGGCATAGCAATTGACGGTTTCTAAAAACCAATAAAGGTGAAGATGGGTCGTGTCTTGAAAGATTATCCTTATCAATATAAAACCATAATGAATACAAACTGTTGTAGATATTGAACATGTTTTGTAAAACATTGAGCATGGTTTTAAACAAAGGTGGACGGATGGGTCGTCTTCAAAAGATTCAAATCAATGATCCTTCTAAATAGAATCAGTCTTAAAGTGGTTCAAACCAAGCAAGGGTGACTGAAGTTCTTTTTATGTTCTGGTTGAAAAGAAGCATTCTTAACGTAGTCCAAAACAGCAAGGACGAAAAGTTCTTTAACCGTAAATAAATTGTTTACAAGGGCCAAGTGGGTCATAAAACCGATATGTAAACTCAAACTGCAAATATTGTTGACATCGTTTTAAACATTGAGAATTTTTTCTACACACGCAAGTACTAGGGTGGAGTTGAATGTGCTTACCGCAATTGAAACTGTTTCTAAACATTAATTTACGGCAATCGCAATTGCAATGTTTCCTAAAAACCAATAGGTTGAAGAGGTCGTCTTTAAAGATGCCTCTCAATATAAACCATAATGTATCACAAAAACTTTAGATTGATTAACATGGTTTTGTTAAACATTTGAGCATGTTTTCTACAAAGGTGAAGATGGGTCGTTCTTTAAGATTCAATTCATGATCCGTCTAAATTGAATCAATCTTAACGTGTTTCCAAAACAAGCCAAGGCTGATGTTCTTTAACCCGTAAATAAATTGTTTACCAGACCAAAGATGGGAAGTCGTTCTTTAAAGATATCATTTAATCTAAAGATTATGTAATCACAACACTTGTGTATAGATATGAACACGTTTTGTAAACATTTAGCATGTTTTAAACAAGGGTGAAGATGGGCGAAGCTGAATCGTTTTTAACTGCAAATAAAATTTTTACAATGGCGAGATGGGTTCCGGTCTTAAGTATCCTTCTTAATATAAATCATATGTAAACACAAAAGGCAAATATTACAAATGTTTTAAAACATGAGGGCATGTTTTCCTAACAGCAAGCAAGGGTGAAGTGAATCGTCTTTACCCGCCCATTAATTAAAATGTTCTAATATAATTTACTGGCATCGCAATTGGAATACCAGACTGAATAAAAGGCCACAAGGGAGTGAGGTTCCAAAACAAGCAAGGGTAAAGTTCTTTAACCCGTAAATATAAACTGTTTACAAGGGCAAAGATGGGTCGTTCTTTAAAGATATCCTTTTAATATAAACCATTATGTAACCAATACTGTATTAGATATTGAACCGATTGTAACCGTGAGCATGTTTTTTAAACAAGGGTGCAGATGGTGCAGTGGATCGTTCGTTAACCTGCAAATAAAAGGTTTACAATGGTGAAGATGGGTCGTTCTTTAAAGTAATCCTTCTTATATAAATCATATGTAAACACAAAAGGCAAATATTACACGTTTTTAAACATTGAGCATGTTTTCTAAACAGCAAGCATGGTTGTTTTGAAGTGAATCGTTCTTAACCCTCAATTAAAAATGTTTCTAAAACATAATTTACTGCATCGCAATTGACATACCAGACTGAATTTAAACGCACAAGGGTGAAGATAAACAAGATTCAAATTTTAATGTCCTCTAAGTTGAATCATTTTTAACGTGTCAATGATACTTTTAAGTTGATCATTCTTAACTTAGAATATTTGGAATCTTTTAGACAAACAAATACTCAAATATGATCCTTACCAAAAACTCCATTATTATCTTCATTTCGAATTAAGATTAAATTATTGTTCCTTCGAAGTTTGCATCATTCTTAACTTGTGTCCAAAACACGCAAGGGTGAAGTTGAAGCGTTCTTTACCCCTGCAATTAAACTGTCCTACCATTCTTTACCCGCATTCGCGTTTGAATCTTTCTTCAACCGCATTAAATATTTTCTAAACATAATTTACTCGCATCGCAAAACTCCATTATTATCCTTCTTTAGAAAAACAAAGATTCAATGATTGACCCTTCTAAGTTGTTGCCTACAAAATCTGGACCTTCGCGCTGTCTGTGCCGCATCCGACTATAGTTTTAATTTCGCGCTGTCGCCGATGCGGTGAAAGAGGGTGTTCTTTAAAGATATCCTTTTAGTAACATATTAATGATAAATGTGAGATATTGAACATGTTTGTAAACATGAGCATATTTCTAAACAAGGGTGAAAATGGATGGGTCTTTCTTCAAAGATTCAGCAAGATTCTATCAAAAATTTATATGCCTAAAATCGGGCCACCCCCTTTTACTTTTAATCCCCAAAGATGCAAGAAGTCATGATGAAATATCGGATTTAGACCCACAATACACTGGATAGGGAGCATAAAGCATATGGCAGCTATTTGTGAATACTCATATAATGCTACTAACAAACAGCTGCCTTATGATTATTGCGTACATATGGGATATTACCTTTTAGTTTCTGAACGTTAAAACGGACACCAGGTGTTTACCCTTCCTTTGAATCGAAATGAGGATATTCTCAATTAGTCCTGGTCCATAACATGTACCGGTGGGCTAGAAATCCGCGCTTGTTGCCGCTGTCGCCGATGTTGACCTGTAAAATCTGGAAGCATTCGCGTGTCCACCGCTCACCGCATCCAATTCTTTAAAGGTCCACTTTTCATAAAGATGAAGTGCGCTGTCGTCGCTGTCCAACTTTTAAACAAAGTTTGGGGGAGGGGTCCAAAACCCCTTTTTAGTCCTTGATCAAATGACCTAGTGTTTAGAACTACTAACGTCCTCGCGCTGGTTGCCGCTGTACGCCGGCGGTGCTTAAAAGTGAAGCTTCTCGCTGATTGCCCATCCGACTTTTAAACCGGTTAGAGTTAGGGGGAACCCCCCTCCTTTCCTTGATAAAAATGAATCAACTAAACAAATCATCTAGCTGTGCCGCTATCGCCGCTGTTGCCTGTAAAATCTTGGAGCTTCGCGCTGTCGCGCTTGCCCAACTTTTAAACAGGAGGAGGTGGGGGGGTCCAAACCCCCTTGCTTAGTCTTTGATACAAAATGAACCTCTCAAGGGGCTAGAACAACAATCATTGACGCTGTTGCCGCTGTCGCCGTTGTTGCCTACAAAATCTCGAGCTTCGCGCTCTTGTCGCGCATCCGACTTTTTAAAATGGTCCATTTTCGCGCTGTCGCCGCTGCCAACTTTTCCTAAAGGTTGAACTTCGAGCTGTTCGCCGCTGCCCAATTTCTAAACAGTAGACGTGGGGGGGGGGGTACAAATCCCTCCCTTAGTCCTCTGATTAAAAAATGAATCAATGGCCGAACAACATCATTCACGCCGTGTGACGCTGTCGCCGCTGTTGCCTGTAAAATCTGGAGCTTCCGCTGTCGCCCGTCTGCCCAGTTTGTAAAAACAGGGCGTAATGGAGGGTCCAAAACCCCTTCCTTAGTTTTTGATACAAAATGACTCAACGGGCTTAGAACAAACATCATTAGCGCATGTTGCCGCTTGTCGCCGATGTTGCCTACAAAATATGGAGCTTCGCGCTTGCGCCGCATAGACTTTTTTTAAAAGGTCCAATTCGCGCTGTCGCCGTTGCCAACTGTTCATAAAGATTGAACTTCGCGCTGTCGCCGCTGCCCAACTCTTAAACAAGGTAGAGTGGGGGGTTACAAATCCCTCCTTAGTCCTCTGATAAAAATGAATCAAAGAACCAAAGAACAACAATCATACGCGACGTGCCTGTCGCCGCTGTTGCCTGTAAAATCTGGAGCTTACGAGCTGTCGGCCGCTGCCCAGTTTTCACCGGAGTAAGTGGGGGTCCAAAACCCTTCCTTAGTGTTTGATACAAAAAGACCTCAACGGGTTAGAACAAACAATCATTAGCGCTGTTGACGCTGTCGCCTGTGTTGCCTACTAAAATCTGGAGCGTCGCGCTGTCCGCCGCATATGCCTTTTTTTTAAAAGGTCCCAATTTCGCGCTGTCGCCGCTGCCAACTTGTCATAAAGGTTGAACTTCGCGCGGTCGCCGCTGGCCCAATTTCTAAAACAGGTAGAGTGGGGGGGTACAAATCCATCCTTAGTCCTCTGATAGAAAAATGAAATCATGGACCACAACAACAATCATCACGCTTTGCGCTGTCGCCACGAGGTTGCCTGTAAAATCTGGAAGCTTTGCGCTTGTCGCCGCTTCCCAGTTTTTAAACAGGAGTAAGTGGGGTCCAAACCCCCTGCCTTAGTGTTTTGATACAATATGACTCAACGGCCTAGAACAACAATCATTAGACGCTGTTGCCGCTGTCGCCGCTGTTGGCTACAAAATCTGGGCTGTGGCGATGTCGCCGCATCCACTTTAAAAGGTGAATTCGCGATGTCGCGCTGCCAACTTGCATAAAAGGTGAATTTCGCGCTGTCGCCGCTGCACAATTTCTAAACAGGGTAGAGGTGGGGTCCAAACCCATTCCTAGTCCTCTGATAAAATGAATCAGATTCACCAGAATAACAATCATTCACCGCTGTTTGCCGACCTGTCGCCGTCCGCTGTTGCTTGTAAATCTGCGAGAGTTCGCGCTGTCACCCTGCCCAATTTTTTTAAGAGAAGGAGGTGGGGTCCAACCCCCCCTTCCTTAGCCCCTTTTGATACAATGACTGTCGCGTCTGACCAGTTTTTAAAAAGAGTAGTGGGGGTCCAAACCCCTGCCTTAGTGTTTTGATACAAAATGACTCCAACGGGCTAGAACAACAATCATTAGCGTTGTTGCGTGTCGCCGCTGTGCCTACAAAATTCTGGAGCTTCGCGCTGTCGCCGATGACTTTTTTAAAAGGTCCAATTTCGCGCTGTCTCCGCTGCCAACTTGTCATAAAGGTTGAAATTCGCGCTGTCGCCGCTGTCCAATTCTTAATCAGGTTAGAGGTGGGGGTCCCAAACCCCCTTCCTTAGTCGTTTGATATAAAAATACTCAAAGGGCCTATAACAACTCGACCACGATCACAATGGGGAAAATCTTTAATGTGTTCAATTGGAACTCACCAAAAAGTCGATACTTTAACGGAAATACCATTCAATACTTAAACGTTTGCAATATAAAAAATCAGATCGGTTGTAATGTAATTATTTTGTTACAATATTTTCGATGAGTAGGCCAATTGTCAAGACGTAGAGTTTGCGGCAAGTAATTAGGTTTACCGCCACCGTCGAAACACTCGCGATTAAAACACATTTTTTTCAACAGCCATGTATGTCATGCACTAACTAGCACTCGCGCTGTACGTCGTTGCCTTAGTTTGTAAAAAGGTGTAGTTCGCGCTGTGGCTCGCACGTGTGGGTATCAAAGGTATCCGAGAAAGGCATGACTGTTGAGATAGAATTGCCAGGTTCTGGGAATGGAGTGACAGTACTTCTTCATCCTGGGAATTCTAGTGTTGAAGATGTTGCTGAAGTGTTTATTCCCAGCATTCTTCCTTTATCTGGAGCAGTTTTGAGGGAGCCACGTTTGTCTTTGGCAGCTGCTGGAGTTGAAGCTACTTTCACTTCGCGAAGTCTATGGACACCACTTGAGAGTCATGGCTTGTGTTCCTACACTGTTAAAAATGATCTATTAAAATAACGGCGTTTTGACTGTTAGCCGGGACTCAAAAACGTGCAAATAATGTATAAAAAAAAGGGACTCACAACGTGCAAATGACTGTAATAAAAACGTGATTTAAACTGTTGTGATGTCCCAGCTGCCAGTCAAAACCTGTTATTTTAATGAACATTTTTTTAATACATGTAGCATGTGCATCTTCCATCTCTTAACTTCCTTTTCGAGCACTTCTTTTTCCAGCTTCTTACTTGAATTGACCTCCTTGCTCAGTTTGGAGTAGTTGGACTTATTAGTGCAGTGGGTGTTCATTGACTTGGTCCCTTGCTGTCCTTTTTTGATGACATGCCTTTCTTACTTCTCAGGGAGACCCTTAATTTGCAGGGCCCTTCACACCCACTGTTTCCCTCGGTTATTTTATTGGTTGTTTTTTTCTGAAAGTTGTGGTCCATAGCCCGTCAAAATCAGTGTCTTTAATGGAGGAGTGGTCCAAAGGCACTAACCACTATCTTTTGCACAGAATTCTGCTGCAATTGTGGGGGCGCTGAATCGACTGACGTCATACCTCTTGGGTGGTACCTGTTATACGTTTGGGTTTGGTAGGTATAAATTTCACCCTAGCCAGCACCAGGTTGTGTTCTGAACCGAAATCGGATGAGCTCAGTAGATCTCCAGTTCTGAAAGGTTTTCAAGTTGTCCAGTTGGGTAATGATGAAGTCAATCACGTTTCTATATTGCCCACATGAGTGTCATGTGCTTTTCTACACTCCTTGGGGTGGAAAGAGTAAGTATTGAAACAACCAGTTTGTGGGGTGTACAGAATTCCAGGAGCTTTTCTCCTTGTCGTTGATTTTCCAAGTCCATGATCTACCAAATGTGGGTTTGTCAATGCCTGGTAATCTGTCCCTAGTTGGGCATGAAAATTCCCCCATACAGGTGAGCTTCTTTCTTAGATTCTCTGTATGTGGCGCTGCAGGGTGTCATAGAACTTGCCGCTCTCTGTCTCACTGTGTTCAGATGTGTGGAGGCTTAGACCTGGTGAGGTGGTTGCGTCGTGATATCCCGAGGATCAAGGCGCCTCTAAATCCTACATTGGGATCAGAAAACCTAGTATCCCAGACAAACCATAAAAGCCAACCGGCCAAATCAACCTAATTGGCAGAATCTGTCGAGCCAAACAGATGATTCACCTATCCTAGCCAACTGGGTTGCGAAAGGGTGGATAGAGATGAAAGGAGTTAAGTAGGTAGGGAGCACCCAGAGGGATGAGAACATCCCACTGGGGAAATCCAACACAAGCATGTAGAGGTGCAGCACTTTCTGTTTCATAAGGGGTATTATAGGTGCTGGCAAGGTGATTTTAAGCTCCCGGCACTAGGACTGATGCCTACCTTTATATATAACTTGACCCTTATCAAGGCCCCTTCAAATCCTTGCAAAAGTCTTAAAGTATTTTAGAGATAAATTTCGGTAAAAAGATTATACGAGTATTAAAAAAGTTTAAACCGTTTTAAAGACAACCACCAAGATCACACCAATATGGTGTAGCCCACGGGACAAAAGGTTTAAACCGTTTTTAAAAGGGCGAGCCCACCAATATCACACCCATAGGGGTGTCGCCCACGGGACAAAAAAGGTTTAACATTGCCACATTGTTTTCTAAGAGGTATAATCAAAGGACATTCAAATCGGGCATAAACTGCATCACGGATCCCCTCTTCGGGGAAAAAATGGTATACACATGTGGGTTCCTAATCAGACGACTTCCTGAGGCATGATTTGACCTCCCCTATGGCACGCTCCAACCGTATAAAATCATTGGCGAGTTTCCTGCGTGTTATATCGATTTACCCGCTATATGTCGAGTTTACAGCGCTTGCATCCAGTTTGGAAACTCTATGTGCCGAGAGTTTCATAAATCATGTCCAGAATAATTCATGCCCAGATAAATCGTGCCGAGTTGTAAAACAATGGACATGATTTTTATTTTTTCTAAACAGTGCAAACGGACATGATTTTTTTTCAAAACATGAGCAAATCGACATGATTTTTTGTCTCAACATGAGCAAATCGACATGATTGTTTATCAACATGAGCAAACTCGACCAGGAGGGAGGGTTTTTTTCTCAACATGAGCAAACTGCGAAAGATTTTTGTTTACACATACACCAAAAATCATGTCGAGTTTTCTCATGTTGAGAAAAAATCATGTCGAGATTGAAACTGGACATGGATTTATTGTCAACTCACCATATAGGAGAGCAAAACACTCGATGTATAGAGGCAAACTGGACATATATAGCGCTGTAAACTCGACATATGGCCGAGGAAAACTCGATACACAGCGCTGTGAAACTCGACATGCGCGGAAAACTCGCCATGATTTGAACGTGGGCGGGCCATACTCCCAAACCACACTCGAGAGTCCTCCCTCCGTTGCAACCACCTGCCTACTTTTTTCCAACACTTTGGGTAGCAGAGGTAATCTACCTTGCTCAACTATAATTGAGGTGCTTTGTTCGTTTTCAGAGCCTTCAATGCACTTAACCCGCTAAAATACCAAACCAACCTTTGTCAAAGAAGTGTAGTGAGAAGGTATCATGGAAAATGAAATTCCACTTGACTCAACAAGTTGTCATACTGTGAGTCCCTCGCGTGGCGACACCATGCGTCGCGGGTCCTTGCATCCATTATTAATTAACCCTCATTCATATCGGGGATCAAATGTAATAAACGGACAAGAATTATGAGCTATGTGAACGAAAGATAATTGACAAGAGGGTTAAGGAAGTAAGAAAAATCCATTCGATTTCAAATTTCAATTTTAAAATTTTCGGTTTTTTTGTTTTTTTAAGTTTGGGGGGGGGCTCACATTGGGATTTAGTATGGGTATATACCGCCTTTAAGCCCCTCATTTTCAGGACTTTTTCAGTTCCCGAGACCCCCCATTTTGAGGAGCATTTCAGTTCCAGAGACCCTAGTTTCATGTCAGGGGGGGAAAAAGCATATTCTACCAAATTTTGTTTGTTCAAAAAATCTCAAACAAGTACGCTGGAAAATGAAGGAAGGAAAGGAGGAAATCGCAGCGTATTTTTTGAAAACCGTTTTTGGGCCTCAAATCAGCTCCGGCGTCTCAATTTTTTAAATCCGGGAGCCCATACCCACCAAAAAAAACAAGTGTTTCGTCACTGTAAATGTACCATTTTAACTCGAATGGCCCATTTTTTAAATGTATCCAAACGTACGTTTTTCAAATGTTCATGCAAAATTGACCGTGTTGACATGAACTTGAAAAGCTTAACCAGTTGATAAACTTTAAAACATGTTTGGGATGAGATGTTTATAATTTTGAAGTGCTTTACCTGGTAATCCGTTTTAAAAACAGTTTTTTTAAATAATGTGGGTATAATAGTCCCCAATGTCGATCAAACAGTGTTAATAAACTATTATTCAACGTTTTGGATATTCTGGATTGCGGATTTTTTACACAGTGGCCTCTGGATCCAGGTTAGTGACAAAAAAATCTGATTAATCTGCAGTCTTTGCAATCACTTCTGAAATTGGATAAAAATTTTAATAAAAGTTGATGGAAAGACAACCAATTCTGTTGAGTAAACTAAACTAGTCAACGTTGAGTTAACCGTACGCATAGCGGAATATTAATAAGGGCGCCTGATTAGCTTAGTGGTTTTAGAGCATTCGCTTGTGTGCGAGGAGTCCGGGTGGCAATTCCCTGCCCAGGGCGTGGATGTCCAGGATTTTTTCTAGGTTTCACGCCTGTAGCATGTTGTGCATGTCCATGTTAAATAAGTGTTCTAGTTATAGTATGCGATGCGTGTTCTTTCTCCACTTGTAATAAGGTGTACTCAACTTTGACTAAGATTTTTTTAAGAGAAACGGTTGTTCCCTTTTTTAAAGGCACTATCAGTGATCCGCTGAAAGGGGGGTAAATATTTGAAATTGACAGGAATAGTTAAAAGTGAAGGAAATAAGTTTAGAATGGTTAGTTCATGTTCCACTTAAAAATGACAGAAAGGAGGAGGAAAAAATCAGTTTGCAAAAAAATTGAATCTCCATTCAATTACGGTTGTAATTGTGTCCGTACGGACAGTATAAAAAAACTAAAAATATACGATTTGTCTTTGATTTGGTATTATAATTTGCCGGGTAGGTTAGAATACCGTACAGTCGTTAGTAACATAACAAAACAAATCTGATTTGGGGGCCCCAGCACCCGACTACACAATCTCCTACATTGCTCATACATCTATCTGGTCCACGTGACATTCTTAACGGTGAAGTGATTGGTTAAGCTGGTGCATAGTGATAGGCGGTATTATTACCATTGGTTATGCATTATTGTGATTTAGCCCCATTGCATGTCTTTTGTTTCGTTTGTGTCAATGGTGGTTTTATTGAATTGTCTCGGGACAATATGACACCCCAAAGTGCAAACAAAAAAAATTAAAAAAGTGTCACCAAAAATATCTTAATCTGCCTTGATTAAGTGGTAGAAACATTTGTGATGGGTGTTGAGGGTTTTCACCTGATTGAGAGTTCTGGACGCGTCCGTACAATACACACACATTACACAAACGGCATTTGATATAGCGCCTCTCAAAACAAGGTCAAAGCGATTTACAAAATTAGAGAGTAATTACTATTAGCTAAAATATGGTTCATCTTTTACAATACCTGTTGTATCACTATGGAGCATAGGTCGGTACTTAACATCAAACGATAAAAATAAAAGAAAAACAGCTGCATAAGTAAAATTAATTCCATTTGGGAGGCAAATAACAAAAAACACATTTGACAAGCACAGCAATCAAATCTTAGGAAATAGAATGAAATTTACAGCAGCTTTCTTAAAAGTAAACAATGGCTTGGAGTGGCGAACAGAGATGAGGCAAAGAGTTCCATAGGATAGGGGCCCGCATTTGCTGGAATGAAAGCCCTGCCACCCACTGACCTTTTTGTGCGAGAAACAGTGAGGAGCGTCACGTGTCATCTGCAGAACGCAATCCTGGCCTGCCAGGAATATACAAAGAGAGGTATTCGGACAAGTAAGATGGCAATTGTCCGGAATGCCCTGTAAGTAAAGAAGCCTAGCTTTAAGACAACGCGCTCACTAATTGATAGCCAATGGAGCTCTTTAAGGAGTCGTGTGGCTGGTGTCCTTCTATCAGATCTGAAACACCAGCCTGGCTGCTCTATTCTGACAAAATCTGAAGTTTCTCCGATCTCTGGCCGAACATTCTACAAAGTGAATGGGCAGAGTCAATGCGAGATAAAAATCAGTGAACGGGGACGAGATGATGACACCTCTCATCAAATGTGAAGTTACAGCGGCGGCGGATCCGGTTGGTTGGTAAATATTGCGAGGTGTGAAAGTTAAGAGACTTAATGATGACCTTGACATGTTCAGTCATAGCATGTTGATCAAACAAGACACCAAGGTTTCTAATTTGCCGAGGACTGGGGAACATCCACGGTCCCGACCCTGTGGTAATATTTCCTTGAGGCGGTTGTGTAATCGGATGAACATGCGATGAAAAATTCTGTATTTTCATCATTCAATTTGAGTTTGCTTACAGCCGCATCCACATCAATGATTTCATCAAATACAAAGAGCAGAGTCTTGACAACATGTTTGGCACACCCTCATCTTGGGAGCAATGTCAAATGAGCTGTACATCATTCAGCATACATGGGTAAGCACTAGGTGCTTCCGGATGATTGATGCCATACAGTATGGTACATTATGAAAAAAGAGAGGCCCGACCACAGAACCCTGAGGAAAAGACCCTAAAGGGAGATGATGCTTGTTTGAAATTGCATTCCCCAATGCGCACACGAAAAAGAGCGGTTCTGCAGCGTAAGAACCGAATCCTCACTGATAAGAGAGTACCTTGAATTTTTGAAAGTATTCACGTAACCTATCCAAAAGAATGGATGATCAACAGTATCAAAAGCTGCAGAAGATCTAGGGGCGGGGTGGGGGGTGGGGGGGTGGTGGTTGGGGTGGGGAGGGGTTTGGGGCGTGGGCGGGTGGGTGCGGGGTGGGGGGGGTGGGGGGTTGGGGGGTGGTGGTGGGTGGGGTTGCGAGGGGCGGGGGGGGATTGGGGGTGGGGGGGGGCGGGGTGGTGGGGTGGGAACGCGGGGTGTGGGGTGGGTGGGTTTGGGGGGGGTTGGGGGTGTGGGGGGGGGCGTTGTTGTGGGTTCGTGGTGTGTGGGGGGTGGGTGGGTCTGTGGGTTTTGGGGGGTGGGGGGTTGGGGGGGGGGGGTGGTGGGTTGGGGGGGGGTGGGGTTGGGGGCAGCCACACAATAGCCAACTGCTCTTAATGTTGTTGCAATTGCATCAATTAAGGATATCAGTCTTAACACGCAGAAGTGCCGTTTCAGTGCTGTGTCGTTCTTTGTTAGCTGACTGAAAATTCTCATTTAAGTCATTTGAGACAAGATGATCCTTTATTTGGGCACTCACTATTTTCTCCATGAACTTAGGAAAAAAACACGCAGAGCTAATATTTGACACAGGGCGATAGTTTTTGATCACCTCTTTGTCTAGGGAAAGGCTTTTTGAGAATGGGTATCACGACAGCTTCCCGGAGCTTAGCTGGGGAAAACACCAGTGCGGGGATGACTTGTTAATTGATCAGTGTTAATCGTGTAATGGTCAGCCAGATTGCAACATCTCCTAAGTAACACCAAGGAATGGTTTTGTATAAGGAAGAATGATTTTGATGGAGTTGACATAATACCTTGGTTACCTCTTCAACAGTGACTGGATTAAACTCATGCATTGGAAAGGTCTCATCAAGTATTGTCCCACTTGGATCATCCATGCGAGTTAGACCTGGATAATTATCAAGGTGCCCTTGAAAAATATCTCTCCTTGAAAAACATCCTCATGATCTTTCATGGCTTTCTTAGAACTGGAGCACTGCGTGATATAGGCCTCGGATGTGTTGTTTTAGCATGGAACATTGGGTTGATCACATCTTTTTGAAAGAGCCAGAGCAATGCATGCTTTACACGAATTGACATTTCTGAAAGAAGAATATTAGTGATCCGTGACAGGATAAGAAAATGGATTATGTATGTTTTTATTCCTCGAATTGGGATTAGGGCTAATGCAGATGAATTTAGGCGTGGCTAATTGAAATGATTATAGTTTGTTGTTTTTCATTTAAATTCATTTTATTCAGCAAATAACATCAATACATTGTAAATAAGTTAAATATAGAGTGGTGTTCATGATTGGCTTCGTTCTCATACTCTCTAAATGTTAAAAAGAGTGAAAAAACGAGTGAATCTTAATTCACTCGATTTGTAAACACACTCAAACAGAATGGCATGTGTTGGTTAATCCACTTCAAAAGAGAGAAATTACCTGACATTCACTCCAAAAAGAGTGAAAAAAAAAAAACAAACAGAGGGAGAGTGAACACCACTCTAATGTGTTGTCTCAATTGAACTCTTTAAAGAGTGGACATTCACTCGTTTGAAAGGTGAAAGTCACTCCTTTTGAGTGAATATTAGTAAAACAGTAAAAATAGTGAAATGTGCCACTCAAAAAGGAGGGACGTTCACTTCAACCGAGGAATGACCTATCTTTAAAAGAGTTAAATGGAGGCATCAACACATTTTAGAGTGGTGTTAGTCACTCTCACTCGTTTGGGAGGTGTAAGTTCAGTGATTTCTCACATTTTTTGAAGAGCGCCCCCAATTTTCAAAAGTTAATATTTTGCACAGGTACGTGGTAAATTGTCTAGGAAACTATACCTGCGAAAGAGAATGCTAAGAATGGCGTATGTTCATAAAATAAGCGATTTGTAATTAGAATTGGGATCCCAGATTGGACTTAACGCAGGAAAGCTGGAAATACTTACGTTTATGTCTGTCACATGATGAAATAGTGACACCTCGGAAGATAACCTCTAACTTGACTTGCCTGAAACAAATAAAACAAGTAATGGACGAGCGTAGACACGAGACATGGCGCTAGTCCGGCTATTTCATCATTGGAAGGCCGTTTCCAGCAGCCGTTGAATTATTATCGGAATTCCCGATAATAATTATTCGAATACAAATTCCTTCGTTTGTAACACCACAGACATTTCGAGCTTAACATTTACAGGTATCGCTTTACTAGAGTTAACAATGGCAACCGGTAAAAAATCTCCCTTTTTAAAAAAATTGGGGGCGTCTTCAACAAATGTGCTAATATGCTTAAATTTACACACAGTTAACAATATATATATTTTAAATATGATTAATTAATTACACTGTAAATGAAGTCTTTAGAAAGTATGGACAAAACATGTTGGATTATGTTAAATTTCCCTAAACATGTTTCGAATTTAAACAGTTGATTGGAAAGGAAAACCCATTCTGTTGAGTAAACTAAACTTAGTCAAAGTTGAATAAAACTTACGACATAGCGGAAATATAATCAGGTTTACTCAACTTTGACTAAGATTTTCTCAAGGAGAAACGGGTTTTCCCTTTTTAAAGGCACTACCAGTGATCCAGCTAAAAAAGTGGGTCAATATTGAATTGGCAGGAATAGTTTAAAAGTGCAGGAATAAGTTTTTAGACTGTTTAAGTTATCGTTTCCAACTAAAAATGACAGAAGGGAGAAAAACATCAGTTTTCAAAAAAATTGAATCTCCATTTCAATTACGTGTTGTAAGGTGTCCGGGGACAGTAAAACTACAATATTACGGATTTTGTCTTGCTTTGGTCTTATAAGGGACATAGCCGGATAGGAGAGAAGGAGGCCCTTAATAATCATCATGTTTATTTCAACATTAAATGTGGTTGGTGTATTCACAATACTTTACATGAAAGCAGTGCCTTTTCTCACAAAATACAATTATATCAAGAAAAAATGAGAAAGTCTGAAAAACCCGGGGCATTGCTTCTGAAAAAAGAAAAGCTTAGAGGCATGTCCATTCCAATGGCCATTTATTACTATATGAAGAAACAGGAAGCAGTTGCATGTGCCCTTGTTATGGAGCGTGTAAGTGCGCTTAGATAGACCTTTGTCCTGATAAGCTACAAAGAGGCAACATGAGGCAGCCCTTTCTAACAATACCCAAATACTATTAGTTTATGCTGCTAAGATTTGGATCATATAACCATCTTTTTGCACCAAGCAGATTGAATACAACACAATGGCCCTTGACCGTGCTATTTATATATGACACTAAATAGACTATAATACTAGAAAATACAATTTATGCGCAGTTCATAGTTCATTCGTATTGTCACTGAGCAAAAATACATGTCCTTGTATTATTTAATGCCCAGGACATGCATGGTCAGCTGTGGTTAACATGTGCACATCCACGGTACTGAACTGGGCCCTTGGGAGATTAGCATGCCTTAGCATGCCATACCGCATAGTGGCTGGTATGGTTGTTGTAATAGGTGGTGTTGTAGTTTTTGGCAATTCCATTTAGTGTGCCGGCCCACCAGAAAACAAAACTGCCAAAATGAGGTCTTTGTCCCCCCAAGAACCCAGAATGCACTCATTATATGTGGTAAATAATATAGCGCACATGCTTGCAAAGCGACATTGTGGTTCTTGGGGGGGAAAGGTTCAAAAGTGGAAATTCCAATTTACCCATTGAAGCCTGATTATAATTTACATAAACCGGACTTTTTGGGAATTTATGTAAAGTATGATTTTTTACAAAAACAAGCAAAAGGTGAATTGGACGAATTTCGCTTTATAATGCAAAAAGTTAAAGTTCATCCGTTCTCATGAAAACTATGAGGGCCGCCTTCATTCCTTATCCGGCGATTGTCCTTTGCAGGGTATGTCTAAGAAAATATACATTCGGTTAGTAACATACACCCCAAATCTGATTTTGGGGGCCCCGCACCCGAATAACAATCTCCTACATGATCATACATCTATATGGTCACGTGACATTCTTAACGGTGATTGGTTAAGTGGCATTAGTGATAGGCGTATTTATTACATTGGTAGGGCATTATTGCGTATTTTTAGCCAATGCATGGGCTTTTTAGCGTTTGGTGTCAATGGTGGTTTTAGGGAATGTCTCGGACCCATATGGCACATCACCAAAGTTGCAACAAAAAAAATTTAAAAAAAGTGTCACAAAAAATATCTTAATCTGCCTGATTAAGTGGTAGAAACATTTGTTGATTGGTTGTGGGTTTTAACCGATTGAGCGTTTCTGGACGCGTCCTTGAAAAACATCTCTCATGGCTTCATGGCTTTCTTCGAACTGGAGCATGCGTGATATAGGCCTATGGTGTTGTTTTATGCATGCAATATTGGGTTGATCACTATTTGAAAGAGCCGAGCAAAGCAATTGACTTTTTACACGACTTGGAAATTTCTTGAAAGAGAAATATTAGTGATCAGTGACAGGATAAGAAAATGGGGGTTTATTTAGATTTTTTATTTCCTCGATTGGGATTTAGGGCTAATTGCAATGAATTTAGGCCTGGGCTAATTGCAGATTATAGTTTGTTGTTTTTTCATTTAATCCAATTATATTCAGGCCAATAACATCAAATACATTTTAACTAAGTTAACAATATGAGTGGTATTCATTATTTGCTTCGTGCTCTCTACTCTCTAAATGTAAAAAGAAGTTGAAAAAAAAACGAGTGAATCTTAATCACCGATTTTGTAAACCACTCAAAAATTAATTGAGTGTTGGTTAATCCCCTCCAAAAAGAGAGAAAATTTACTCGAACATTCACTCCAAAAGAGTGAAAAAAAAGAGTGAGATGGTGAACACCACTCTAAAATGTGTTGTCTGCCATTTAATCTTTAAAGAGTGGAATTCCTCGGTTGAAGTGAAACGTCCACTCCTTTTGAGTGAATATTTAGTGTTAAAACGAGTAAAATAGTGAAATGTGCAACTCAAAAGGCGTGCCGTTCACTTCAAACGAATTTGATGGCCATTCTTTAAAGAGTTAATGGAGCAACACATTTGGTGTTTCACTCTCCCTCTTTTTGAGTGTAAGTCAGTGAATCTCACTTTTTGGAGTGGATAACCAACAATGCAAACATTTTTACCTTTTACATTTAGAGAGTAGACAAAACTATTATGATACATATAGCCAACATGTATTTTGTGTGTATGTGTGAATGGAATTGTCAATTTTAACTGAAAGTACCTTGATGGACAAAGAATGATACACATTTTAGTAACATGAAAATGTTATCAAGTATGAATTCAGACTGGTTTGTTCGATGGGAATCATCCAGATTGCCACAGTGTCAGTATAAGGAAACCATTTAAAGCAAATCATGCAAACATTGTGTTGAAGCGCGCCCCCAATTTTCCAAAAGTTAATATTTGGCACAGTTACGTGGTACTTGTCTAGGAAACTATTACTGCGAACGAGAATGCTAAGAAATTGCGTAGTTTGTCATAAAATAAGCGATTTTGTAATTAGAATTGGTGATCCAGATGGGACTTAACGGCAAAGTGGAAATTTACTACGTTTAGTCTGTCAATGATGAAATAGTGCACCTCGAGAAGATAAAACCTCTAAACTTGACTTGCCTGAACCAAAAAACAAAATGGATGAGCGTTAGATACGTACATGGCGCTATTCCGCGATGTCACATGGCAGGCCGTTTACAGCAGCCGTTGATTTATTATTAATTATTCTAATTACAAAATTCATTCGTTTGTAACACACAGCATTTTCGAGTACCATTTACAGGTATAGTTTAATAGGCCAGTTAACCAAGGCAACGTGTAAAAAAATCTCAATTTTTTTTAAAATGGGGGGCGCTCTTAAACATGTGCTATTTGCTTTAAATTTACACCAGTGTAAAAATATTATATTTTTTATTTCTTTACTTAATAATTACACTGTATGTAAATGAAGTCTTTAGAAAGTATGGCAAAACATGTTTTGATTATGTTTAAATCCTAAACATGTTCGAATTTAAACAATAAGAAAAATTGTATAAATCTAAAAGGTTCAGGTTTGTTTTAAAATACGGCTTACATTTTTTTTGTACATACGTTCTAAACTGCATGTATATTTGCTGATTCATGTTATTTGCCATATATTTTATTAATTGTAAAGCATTGATTGAGCAACTTTGTCGGGCAGTGTTGTATACAAATACAATAATGTAATTTCACTTTAAAAAGAGAAAGCCAGTGAGAAATTGCGCAAGATTTTGCTGAATCGCTAATAAGAGTCATAGTGGCACAAAAAATTATCTTTAAGCAAAAAGACAAATCTTCTGTTTTGGGGCACACGGTTTCACACTAAGAATATAATGTAGATATGATGTTTATTTTTTTTTTTTTTTCGTGTGGTTGCCAACTTACTCGTGTAGATGAAGTGAATTCTTAGCAGCACAATTGATGAAACTTTAACTTGGAAAAAAACAATAAATAATGTATGTACAACATGTGCAAAGCCAATATTGGTTGTTTAAATACGGTCAAGTTTTCCTCCAGAGCAAGCACTGTATAAATTATAGTGCTCCTTGATATTACCATATTAAAAATACGGCGTGCTTTTTTTCGGGGTAATGCAAAAAAATTAGCTTAAATAAAGTTTAAGATACAAAAACCCGCTTTGAGGATTATTTCGAACAGCTCATACTTATCACAGTCAAAACCTCCGTTGAAAAAGATTTAATTTGTTGAATATCTTCGATATGTAAAAGAAAGAAACTGGAATATTTACGTATAAATGCAAAAATCACATGCTTCCACAATCATTCGACGGGATTTTTACAAATCATCAATCAAACCATAATTATAATACTAGAAATAAAGACGATTACCAGCTGCATATGTATCGAGTACAACATATTTTAAATATCGGTCCTAGAATCTGGAATGAATTGCCAAAGTATGTGAAATGTTCAAAAACATTTAGTCAATTCAAAAGAAACATTTTATATTACTTTAAAACACGTGACTTACCCTTGTCTCCCTGGAGAACTAAGTATAGTTTAAATCTCAAAACAAATATAATTAGTATATGTTAAAATTACAGTTCTGATGCTATCCCGCTAGGAAAGCGAAGGACACTTCTCGAACTTAACACCTATAAGATGATATCTATCGCTCTTTTACCAACCCTTCTTGATAGCTCAGTCGGTTAAGGCGTCGTGCATGTAATACGAAGGTCGCCCCGGTTCGAATCCGGCCAAGCGAAAATGGGTTTTTTTAACATATAGTGCGCTGGCCATCTCAAGGGAAAGATTAAGAAATGTGACACACGTGACTTCAATTCGATAAATATATACCAAGATTCTTCAATTACAATTATGTATTGTGTAAAAAATCTAATTACTGATCTAAAAATATGTAACTAATTACCAAGGTATGTGCAATGTCTGTAAAAAAAATAAGTTAATGTCTGTAAAAAAAATAAGTTAACTTAAATTGAAATATTGCATCACCATTACATAGGGGGTTTACTTCATATTCAAATATGTATCCAAATTTTACCTACTTTAGGCCATTTATTGAAACCACTACTGTAATGATGTCACATATACATTTTCATTTAATTGTACACGTTTTATTGAGTGTTTTGCTTGCTTGTTTTGTAGTATTTTGTATGTTATGTTATTTTTTTTCTATGTTAAGTTTTGTATGTTATGTTATGATTTTTAGATGTTATTTGCTGTAAAGGGGGTACAACATTTTCAGGCTTTTGCTTCCAGTTGTACCTCCTCCATCTTCTTGTAATTGCGATTATCTACGTGTTTTTAAATGATGGAAAATAAATGAGTTAATCCTGCAAATTGACAGTGATATCTAACAGTTTGTTTCAGTATCAAGCCTTCCAAGTTAAGCTCCTGTCCAAAGTTAAATCCCCCACGCCATTTTGTTTTCAATTAAAGCTTAAGAGGTTAATTACAGTCAAGCACTACAAAAAGACTGTCTCGTATTAATTGCTAATTCATTTCACTAACAATCTAATCTGCATTGTTAAAATTCATGCCACTGTCAACTTTTAAGATTAATCCACGTTAATGAATCGATCAATCAAAGATACATCGATCAATCACAATTGGGCTCGTCTGAAGATGGGCATATGGGGAGGGTCGTGCGTGTAACCTTCTGTCTTGCTATTCAATTAGATTATCTAATCATTTTGATTGATAGGTTGACACTTGTCAACCGGAGGAACGAAGGGAATTGATGGAAAGGGCGCGATGGTTATTTTGGTGAGAATTTTAAAAAGATAGAAATCCATTTTTTAATTATAACAACGCTTCCCTTTTACTACACTATTAAAACTAATTTTTATAGTTTTACAGACAAATAAAGGCCGTAAAAATTCCCCAAATCACCGTAACGGAGAATGTTGCATTTCCTGTAAATTAGCCGGCATTCCTCATTTAATATCTACAGACATACGACACTGTGACATTTTTTTATTTTACGGGTTCCGTGTTAATTAACGGGAACCGAACTATTTCCCTCCTTAATAAACGGGGAAATCGAAAACAAAAAAACGACAGAAAAATATCCGATGCTCCGTCAATTGGGAGAATATGTGTAAAATGTCGGTTTTTTTTACATTTACATTTAGGTGGGTGACCCAACCATGAAATTTTCAGGTGCTGTTCCCCATCACATGGAAGTAAAAGTGTGTATTAAAAATCTCTAGGACAGTATGAGTATGCACCGCATTTTTGATGGAGTAAAGCAGTGGGGGACGAGGTTGTCGGTCTGTTCACCATGGTCACCCGCCTGAATCACAAATCAGACGTGAATAGGATTATCAAAACTGCAAGCAAAAACTAATTAAATAAATAATCACCTAACTCAAGATACTTACATTTTTTGGAAAAAAAGTCATGTGATAATGTTTCAAAATACTGTATATATTATCAATTTTAGAGCATGGTAGTTTATAGTGTAATTCAGCATTTCTCCATCTTGGTACACTATGAATGTTATGCCAGATATTGTGTGCATGCAGAATTGAAGCTGGATTTATATCACAAGTGTTATATTTTTGAAAAGAGGGCCTGTAATAGGTATGGTGTCCCCATGGTGTCCCTGTTACATCGTGACATGTATTTGTCAATTTTTTCAGACAAAACAATGCCACAGAATGAAAGTTATGAAAAAAAAAAAAAAAAAAAAAATTTTTTAATTATAACAACGCTTCCCTTTTACTACACTATTAAAACTAAATTTTATAGTTTTACAGACAAATAAAGGCCGTAAAAATTCCCCAAATCACCGTAACGGAGAATGTTGCATTTCCTGTAAATTAGCCGGCATTCCTCATTTAATATCTACAGACATACGACACACATTTTTTTATTTTACGGGTTCCGTGTTAATTAACGGGAACCGAACTATTTCCCTCCTTAATAAACGGGGAAATCGAATATTCCTTTCCGCCTGTTTTGACCAAAGCAAACAAAAAAACCGACAGAAAAATATCCGATGCTCCGTGAATTGGGAGAATATGTGTAAAATGTCGGGTTTTTTTACATTTACATTTAGGTGGGTGACCCAATAATGAAATTTTCATATGCTGTTCCCCATCACATGGAAGTAAAAGTGTGTATTAAAAATCTCTAGGACAGTATGGGTATGCACCGCATTTGGAGAAGTTTCTGTTCATAACATCAAGAAGAAACGTTTCCTGTGCGTTAATTTCATTGGGGTATAATAAGGAAAGTGTGACCTGTTTCTGATACCAAAATCGCATTTTTGATGGAGTAAAGCAGTGGGGGACGAGGTTGTCGGTCTGTTCACCATGGTCACCCGCCTGAATCACAAATCAGACGTGAATAGGATTATCAAAACTGCAAGCAAAACTAATTAAATAAATAATCACCTAACTCAAGATACTTACATTTTTTGGAAAAAAGTCATGTGATAATGTTTCAAAATACTGTATATTTTAGAGCGTGGTAGTTTATAGTGTAATTCAGCATTTCTCCATCTCGGTACACTATGAATGTTATGCCAGATATTGTGTGCATGCAGAATTGAAGCTGGATTTATATCACAAGTGTTATATTTTTGAAAAGAGGGCCTGTAATAGGTATGGTGTCCCCATGGTGTCCCTGTTACATCGTGACATGTATTTGTCAATTTTTTCAGACAAAACAATGCCACAGAATGAAAGTTATGAAAAAGTGTAATCAAATACTGGGGTCACTCTCCGGGTGGGGCGGGGGTTCTCAACTTTGGTTTGGGTAGGACGTGCCTCCGCGACTCTGGAAGTCTAGCTACACCATTTTGGCCAAAAAGGGACCCATAGCTATACCAGAGATGCAAATTTTGGGCTAAATTTAACCCAAATTTGCCATTTTTACGGCAATATTTTCCAATTTTAAGCAAATTTTGACAATTTTGGCTTCAGATTGAGGAAATTTGACTAATTTTCCAACAATTTTTAGAAAATTTTGGTTTCCGATTGAGAAAATGTGACTAATTTTCCAACAAATTTCAGAAAATTTTGAAAAAAACGACCCATTGCTATACCCAAATTGGCATGAAAAAGGGGTCATTGATATACCATAAGGCTGAAAATGGGACCGATGTCTGTGGCACGTCCCTGTATAGTCAATTGTGTTGAGAACCCCCCCCCCCACTCTTTGATACAAATCTGACAATTTCATCAAATGTCATGCACATTTGAGTCCAATGACCCAGAGGTAAAACACCGTAAATCAGAGTTACCGTGTGAAACAGTATTTTGCCATTTCCATTTCCCGAATTTATTTTGAAATGCTGAAAATAATATAACAGATTAAAGGCTGACTCAGAGATTTCGAAATATAATTGTATTTGTGTATTAATTAAGAAATTATAGAACTAAAGAGAGTCGACTAAAATGCTCAATTCCAAAGTTTGAGATGACTCGGATATTTCGTTTTGATGCAGTCAATATTTATAGATTATATTAGTACCAAAATTCCGGATCCGGAATTTTAAAGCAAAGTTGTGATTTTACATGAAGGACATCGATTTAAGCTTAGCTATTTCACACAGTGATTAGAATACGGCCAAGCTTTATGTATTTGCAAAAAATACGATTTGTTTGAAAATTGAGGGTGCCTTTAACGAAATCATATATACTAACGATTTATGCTAAGTCCGCAGGCCAGACAAAAGAGAAAATCAGAAAAAGCTACAGTAAAGATTTGGTCGATTTAAGCAAGGAGATATTGTAGCTTCTTGATCCAAGAAGTATACCTCCTTAAGTGCTGTTAATTCCTTAAAACTATTTTAAGAGGATTTTCATGTTACCAGGACAAGAACATCCCGGGGCACTCATTTTTTTAGATGGGAATGTGTGGCCCGGCCGTTGTCTCTCAAAATAGGGCCTTAGGAATTGAAATTTCAAGACAAGAAATTTGCAGGCTTTGGAACTGAAATTTGGCTAAAATTTAGCTTACGAAGTAAAAATATTTCCAAAAGCTAGGGACCTTAAGAACTGAATTATAATTCAACTGGAACCCTTAAGAGCTATACCGGAGAGACGCGAAATAGGGTCTTTGGGGCCGCGCATACCCGTACAATTTGGCCATCTTTCCAGAATGCTATAGAAAACCAATGCAATTAACGCTTTAGCTATATAGTTCTTAAGTTTAGAGGTGTATGTTCTTGAGCAGAAAACTTAAGCTTGATAAGCTAGATAAATATATGCTCTTTGAATTTCGATAATCCAAAATAATTCTCTTGCATGCTTAGAATATTTTCATTTAAGAATGTACTCTTATCCTTGAGATTGCATGTCTTATTTTTCTTCATTAAAAACAGTCTTCAAGAGGTCTGGATTTTTCCTTTCAATGAGAGATCTAAGCCATTGTAGACGAACAATCTATTTGTTTGGTCTTGATCAGGTTTTTACCATAATAACTTAGGAGCTCAAATCATGGGGCCAAACCTTATCGAGCTGATAACTGAATAAATATCAATAAAAGAGAGTATTTAATAGAACAACAGATCCTGCAATTGATCCAATTGTTACCTTTCTAATCCGATCATATAACAATGGAGTATCTCAACTTGATCAGCCAATGTTAAATCCGATCTTGGGTTTATTCAAATACCATTATCAATTATACATGTGAAAAGGGCCACTAAAACCAGGGTTCAGGCAATCTATGAATTAACCAGAGAGATGTAAAATAAAATGTTTAATACGTATGTCATTCGTGTATAGGCACTTCTTTTATCCAGAGAATATGACCACCATGATGGCTCTATTTGTGACAATGTTGCATGCAGTGAAAAAGTGATCGATTATGATTGATCACATTGTAATATGATCATATATGCTAGCATTTAGTGTGCACTTTTCAGTAAAATCACTTGAATGTATTGTAAAATATTTTCGTAATTTGTCCTTTTAGCCGTTAGTACATGTGGAAAAGTATTTTTGTGAAAATTTCATATACAATCTTGCAACCAAGGTTTTTCTAAATCAAAATTGTATGAGGATTCCAAAAATCATGGGTGTCATTTTTTAAAATGTGTTCTTGGATGAATTCTAGGGGGCAAGGTTTATACAGGGGTCAAAATATAAAAGAGGGCAAAATGTATTTTAAAGTATACCATCATGTTCAGTACCTTTCAAGGATTACAGAAAGGTATAGTTTGCCCTACCCGAGAGTTATAGTACAAGAGTTACAAGGAAAAAGGAGTTAAAGGTCACACTGGGGGTAAAATTTCATATCCATTGGTTTGTTCTAAAAATGGTGCCAAATTGTTCGTCTTACTGTACAGAAGCCGAAAATATAAAGGTCGCGTTGTCAATGACGTTTTGATAATAATTACGAGGGCAAATATGGCCGTGGTCCACAGGGTCTATGGGAGACCACAAGTCATATCTCTAAAAGTCTCATTTTGAAAGGCGAAACACAGAATCTATTTACATTTTCTTATTTAGTATGACCCAATGAACGATCTAAAACCAGTTTCAACAAAATCGGACCATTCTATAAATAATGACCTTGAACTTTCTTGAGCCTATTGTGCTAAAACAATAGGTCGTAAATATGGCAAACTACCTTTTTAGAAACCTTATGAGTAGCCGAACAGACTGGTATAAATGTTAAAACAATTTAAGCACTTTTATTGTTTACCCCTGTACAAATTTTTCCCCCTTATAAAACACCCAAGAACACATTTTAAAAAAATGACACCCATGATTTTCTGATTCTCCATGAAATTCTGTATTGGAAAAACATTGGTGTCAAAATTGTATATGAACTAAACCAAAACATTCATTACATTTCCTCATGTACTACGTCTTTAAGAGCTGAAAACCACCTTCCTATTTACATCGTCTTTGAGATTTTCTGTTGGATAAAAGTTATTTTTTTCAGGATTAATCAACATGTTTTGGGTTTGCACTTCTTGGTATTGGGCCTGCATCTTTATAGTTGATTTAGTTAGTCACCAAGGTGATTCCTGGCTCTTTCCCCAACCAGATGGATCTTTTTCCTTCTCCAACTCTTTCTTTTGCCTTCAGTTGCACGTCGTTGAAATTCCATCCCATAATTTTTTTAGTGTTTCGTTTTGAGAAAAAATGCAGCAAGTAGGGAAGTAATAGAAATGTTATGTCGGAAACTTAATAACAAATTTCTTAAGAATCATCCTTTTACGCGTTAAATGTCTTTTACGAGACATAGGCCGCAAATTACCGGATGGTTTACTCGCATTTTATTTACAAGAACCGAACTATGCAGGTCTCTTTTTATACTTTCAGTTACAAGGATCATTAAAACAACAACAACATATTTGTTTCATTTGAAATAACACTTATTATTCAATTTATTCTTTATATTCATTTTATATACTGCATGAGTTGACATGCAAAGAAACACTTTTTGTATAACGTGTAAATGTATTGTTAGGAATAGAACCATGAAGGTACTTGATGACGTACGAACATAACTGTAAATATGAGTGCCCGATCATGGGGGGGGCGTCCGCTTTTTGCGCTATGATGTTTTCGCACTTCACATGGAAACATATCATCAACACGTTCGATTACAACCTTTCGATTTAATCTGTCATATCCACCGTTTGGATAGTAGAAGCAAAAATGTATGAATTGGCCTAGGGTTATGAATAAGAATCCTTCAGGAAGTTTAGTAAAAACATTTTCAAACTCTTCTCCCAACTTCGAGAATAGAGGATTCTCAGTTATACCGCAACCCTACCAATGTGAAATATGACGTGGTGTTAATAAACGTGGTCTAGCATGTGTTATAGACGTTTTTGTTCATAACATCGAGTTTCTGGGTCTACTTCTCCTGAGAGACATATGAACTTTCTTCTGATATCAAAATCTCAATTTGATGGATAAAATTGGGGGACGAGGTTGTCGATCGGTAATCACCCCACCTTTAATTAAAGCAATCAAATCCCAACCTATACCTATTAAGACGCTGGCATGTGAAAATTATGTCTTTAGCCTCTAAGGAATAAGATCTGACAACGAATTTTATAGTCGCAGCGAAATTTTAGGATTCTAAAAGTTATATGAAAAATTAGTTTTTACCAAAAAATGGTGTTCTTGTTTTATAGAACTGGCATAATAGTTCAGATAACCTGTCCTGGACTAATTACACCGTCTGGTGAAAAATGCACTTGAAACATATGGGCATTAAAAGGGCATAAAAGGTAATCGCCATGGTTTATAGGCATAAGAGGTTGTTAGGGCATTAGGTAGTCTACAATTTACATCTATGGTTAGAGCTTTCAGCTCAACTGGGTCCACATCGCGCAAGAAATATACTTGTGTCCAATATTAGAGAATCGGTTTTAATTCTTAACCTTTACAGATAGCAATTGGTATCAGCGATGAAAAATAGCTTGATATCATTGGACCTACTTTATCTAGGTATTCTGTCAAATAGTTTCAGTTCGGATGTGACAATTTCTCAAAATAAGCCTCACAAATTAGTTCATTCCCAAAATCTCAGTTGATTCTGATGGTGTGCGTTTTGATTTTATGATCGGCACACGTTCGTACAGTCAAAATTATGATTTCTCCCGGCAAGAGACATGGTTTAATTTGTATATAAGATATGGGGCACACAGGCCTTACTTTACTTAAGCCAATAGTGGCAGATGGTATAAAAATCTCACTTTTGTAGGCAGGTCGTGGAATGCCCCGTTAAAATTATGAGAAAAAGTGATTATTTTTATTACAGTTAGGTAGCATGATTTTTTATGATTAACCATACAATAGAGGGTATAAATTCACCAAGTTACGTTTAACAAAATAGATTTAATTAAAAAATGAGGCCCCTTTCCATCGCATATCATTTTATCAACGACCACCACATAATTCTAACATGCCTCGTTTCTTTCTTTTTTCCAAGCCTGCAGTCAAAGTTTATTAACATCGTAAATACCAGCATATACTAAACTATTTTATTATTATGTAATGTAAGTTCTATTAGTTTTAAAATATGTTACACATAAAGGACCGTTGCAATAAGGTACAAACCCAACAGAACACACACCTTGCTTAACGTAAAAATGCCTCGTTCCAACTTTTGTCAGGTTTTAATATACAATTTCGATAATGATTTTAGAATGCTCTGCGTTGGGAAATCTTTGTTAATTTTCAACAAGATGACTGACATCGCATGTAGGAATCTTTCATACACCCTGTATATTCAACAAGGTTTATTAAATTGAGATTTCCTTTTTTTAAAAAATCAATATTTGTACATTTAGTTTAGTGGACTTAAAGGAAGTAAGCAATTAGATGTTTTGGATAATCATGCACGGTATGATGACATCGTTTCCTTCCTAAGCTAATTAAACTATCTAGTTTATTTAGTCTCTCTTTATCGACAACACAGCCACAGGAACGCCACAAAGAGATCTCGGAAAAGCAATTGGCAATTTGAAAATTAATTCCTGTAAAACCCTGCCGTTTCCACTTCTAATACCATAGATTTCGAGATATTTGAGCTTGAAGCCTGTGTCCAAAACATCTACTATTTCAGTGTAACCCGCATATTTCAACAGCCTTAACATATTTCAAATCATTTTCAGTTTATCAATCTAAATATTTTCTGAAAATCTCCATTTATAGCCTCGTTCAAGGTCTCGGAGGAAGTAAACTTATTCTCTAGGCATTTAAATGTTTTAATTCAATTATTCAGATCAGATTTATTTATTTAGTTCATCAACCATAAAATTTCATTACAATGAATTCGAGTAGAATGTAAAAATGGAGATGGGCGGTGCTTTAAAAAAAAACAATGCGGGAACATGGTGAATAAGGATTACCGCAGTACTCTCTAAATGTAAACGAGTGAAAATTCCCCTCTCAAAGAAAGAATGAAACGCGTGTAAACCATGCACTCCAAGATAAGTGGAAGCAAATTATACTCAAGAAAAGTGGAAAATCGCTCTCAAAAAAGGTGAATTTCCATTCGTTTGAGGACAACGCCTTTTGAGGATTTAAGCACTATCAGTGATTTGCTAAATCAAAAATCGAAAAATCATTTTAAAAAAATCAGGATTTTGCATATCTGTGACAGTACAGGTACCCTAATCTAAGCCCTGCAAATGATAAGGCCAGAACCAACTAACAGAGGGACAAAGCGGACGGCACTTATACACACGTAACCTTAATGGAGAGTCGTAGCTTTGAACACGGCGTCCATGCGAAACGAGTCAAAATCCACTATCTTAGAGTGATTTCCCTCCAGTGATGAGTGAGTTTTAACACCTTTTGGGCATGTTTGGAGAGTACGCACTCTCTTTACATTTAGGAGATACAGGAAAAATAATTACAAATATTACTTCTATTCAAGTTCAAGTTTTTCAATTAATTCCATAATATATATGTATAAGGACCACCATTGGATAACCCCGAAGACAACAAACGGAAAACAAATTACCGGGTATATATTATATCAAGGGTTAAGGACAAAAAGGCCCCAACTGGCCATAGCTGCCATTTTGTTAGATTTGGCAGGTATAACACTTAATAGAGCACAACTGACAAATCGCAGATATTGCAGATTGGCCTTCTTGGGGCATTCAACCTCTCGATATACTACGCAGCCTGTTGGTATTTTGGTGTCTCGTCCGAAACATGCGTCTGGCTTCAGCATTTCATGTACCAGCATACTTCTAACAGTATAATGCATTTAGGCTAATAATGCATTAGTGACACAAAATTAATAAAAGTTAATCCTTTAATTTTACATACGTTATTTTTTATTTCTAATTAATATATGCAAATTAATAATGAATAAAATCATACAAAAACATGAAAGGTTTTTTTTTTACAATTTGGTGTTTTTTAGTTTTTGTGTGCAAAAATTTGAAGTGAAAATAAGATACAACATTAATGTTTGATTGGGTGCCTTTTCGTTTTCAATTTTTTTTTTTATAACTTTGAATTAATTTAACTGATTTGAGTCTTGGTTTCCTTAAAAGTATCAACTTGCGACTCAATTAAGTTACCATGCAGCAACAAGTGTAAAATTAGTAATTGTTACCTATTTTTTCACCATTTCCTACTTAATCTGATGTATGTTTTCTGTTGATTCTCAAATGAAATCAGTTAAAGGTATCTGTGCAAATTTGGCCTTTGTTTATTTTGTCATATTTTGAGATTATCAAAAAAATGATTGAATTTAGTATTTCGATTAATCATTTTGAGTCGCAATTACTGATCAGTTTTATTACGGTGCTATTGGTCACCATGATTCAAATTTCCACATTCACCAGCCAGGGGTCGCGAATGTTCTTTATCCGTTTCTGGTTGTGTTCATGTTGTTAAGATCACCAAGCATGTGTGACTTATTTTTTAGATCTAGCATACCGCGGTTGAAAAAAATTGCACTATATGTTTGAAGTATCGTACAATAGGCCCATTTTGGTGGGGGGCATATTAGTATTATCACCCGGCATCTTTTCCGCTATTGTTTCTACCAACGAGGCTAATGAAGTGTCCGCCGAGATACATTGGCAGCATCACTGATTCACGGTGCCCAACGAGGTATACTTTGACATTCCTTTGTTCCATTTTATCGGCAAACCTTTGTCGTTATTAGTCGTGAAAACGTATTCACATTGAAGAGTTTAGCGTCATATATCGAATCCAATTATCTTAAAGGAAGTGATCTGAGTCGGACGCTTATTTATAACTTATTTGAGTGGGTTTAAAAAGATGTAAATTTTTGGTACATAGATAAACCGCACACGTGTTTCTTAGACAGTGATTAAGCCGACACACTGACTGTTCTTTTTCGCTGATCACCGGTGATGATCACGATCATTTTTAGCCGATTATTGTTATATTATTTCGGGAAATCTTTGTTTATCTCTGTTTTACTGTAGTCACCATATCCTTCCTTCTTCTCAAATGTCAATTTATTGACATCACAAAAACGTGTACAAGTCGTGTAGACAAAGTCATAATTCATAAAAAATTTAGTAAACAGTAAAATTATGATATCAGAATCCACAGAGATAAATTATAAACATGATATGAAAAAAAATACCTTAAAGTTTTTAACTATAAGCTAAGCATTATGCAAATAGGTTTCGCTTGACGCTTTGATGTACTTTGTGAAAAAATCAAGAATCTACCCGGAATGCCCACTCTCTTGATTTTATGACATAAGTATAATTTTAATTATCACTATTATATTATTATGCTATATCATATATAATATTATATATCTGTATTATTATTATCATATATAAATACTTGAACCTTGTAATTTAATATTGTATATATTTATTTTTATCATATCGGTGTTAGTGAATGAAAAAATGAACCTGAACCTGAAAAAGGCAGTGCGTGAATAAGAAGACACCCTTGTAGGCCCTATAATTGAATACTAAATGCAATTTTTACTCGTTTGCATTTAAGAAATACAGAAAATAATTACACTAATTAGTTCTTGCAAGTTCAAGATTCGTCATTTTATTCAGGCATATAATACGGGAAAAAGTATTGCTTAGGACCATGCAGCATGACAACCCCGAAACAAAAGAAAACAAATCAAAAATAATATATAACTTATAATTACAATATAAAATTTGAATGAAAGAGTATCTAAGTTAAAACATAATATAATGAATATCTGGTTCAAGTACATAAGATTGAAAGCATCCTGTATACAGTGATTATTATATATGTTTATCTTACCAATTATGTAATATTTGTTTTGGGTGGGCCCCGTCCTAAACTCGTCTGCTTCAGTGTAACCATCAAATTTAACAGAATTAATATACAACATTTTCTTATATACCCTAATTATCTCATTTACCTACTGAATTATCGATTTAGGCCATTATACAATATTTGTCCCCGCAAATGTTTTTACACAACGATTCTGCATAGTTCAATTATTTTACGCCTTGGCCAAGTAAACCCGTGGTTTTATTGTATTATGGGTTTTAAATAGTTATTACATCATGGCAACAGCTCGATTTAGGCCCTTAATTTGGGGTTTCGCAGTTATGGCCCTAGCATAATATTTTTTTTCTGGAGTCTTTTGATACAATTTTACATTATTTTGATATGCGGAATAAACTTGAAGAACAAGTCTTCCCGGAAGAACTTGAAGAACTTTATAGGTCTCAATGGAAGCAAATCATTCTCGTTTAGGCGTTATTTTGTCTACCCATGTCAAAATAATTTAACAAAGAGGTAATTTAATGTACCAACTGGTTTAACTCTTCAACAACTTCGCTTAATGTATCAAACACTAACTCTATTCCTTCAATAAGAGAAAACATGACATCGGCTAACAAAATCATAATTGACAACAACAGCCATTCATCCTTGATGACCATACAAAAATTCTGAGTAATTGATTCAAATCTCTCAGGAAATATCACATCTCAAAAACTACAATCAAATTTCTAAAAACATCGGATTCTTAAAAACTCCGCTACACACTTCCAAAACACGTCTTACTCTCACATACAACACTATAACGACACTATCAGTGATTGACACTATTTGAAATTTGCATGGAGGACTAGCTTCAAGTGAGGATAGGTCTGTAGAATCCTCATAAGTTACCTTTTCTCAGCTGTATAATTGAAAGGAAGGAAGAAACCGCAGTGTTCCAAGCGGATTCACCCGACCCAAAAAAAAAAAAAAAAAAAAAAACCCCACAACCCGACGTCCCCCGAAAACCCCATCCATTCACTTACGTGTTGTATAAGTGTCTCTTTCGGACGTAATGGACTAATAATCTTCCGATCTTCCTTATTAGGCTGCTTCGGGTCTTATCATTTTTTTTGCAGGGTATGTTAGGATCAACCGGGGGGGAGGGGGGGGGGTACTTGTTACGGTACACGCTAAATCTATTTTGTGATGAATTTTTCGATTTGCTGATTTAGGCAAATCACTGATAGTGTCTTTAAATACTTAAAAGTTATAGTAAATAGCTTGGGCAAGTACAGACATAACCCTGAATAACAATCACATGTCCATGGATTTCTCCCAATTCGATTAAATTGGACAGTATATTGAAACTCCAAAAGCGAGCCATAAGCATCATCAATAACGATACACATCTCAAACTAAATCTATGTTCCACAATCTTAAAATATTAAACATTGTGGATAAAACAACGACAGAAGCGAGTTTCATGTTTCGTTACAACTCAAACACCCTCCCAAACTCTTCAATTATTTCTCCAAACATAGTATATTACACAGATCAACATCAGAAAATGCGAACACATAAATTACAACAAAAACCCTCACTAAACTAATTAAATACCCAGTAAAATACTCTGGTCCCAATATGGAATGCCACATAGCATCATAAAACTCTAAAACCATTTATGCTTTTAAATTACCCAAAAAGAGCTGATAATAAATGTTCAACTAGTACTTAATAAGTAATGATTTTGATCTATCAATCTGTCACAAACTATTTTGTCATTCCTTTAACTGCCAATACCTCTTCTTTTCATCTCATCATCAATGTATTCTGGCTCACAACGGATATCATGTTCCCTTGCTTCTGTCTTTTTAAAACCAATTGACAATGTTCTCGTCTGGTCTTTTTATGGGTTTATCTTTTCTTGTCCCGTCCTGTCCAATAATTTAAATCTTTAAATATTATTATATGCCAAGGTGGGGTCATGCTCAGTGTCCCCCAGACTTATTATGACATGAACTTCCTGCATTTGAGTCATGCCTTCAATATTCTCTACATTTTATTAATTAAAGAGTAATTAAAGTATTTTTAAATATCTGTAAATATATAATATATAGCATTATGAAATGATTGCTGACTATGAAATGCTTAAAACTTATTTGAATTTGCCATGCGCGATTATTCTCTGGTTATGATCATCAAGCACGTGTGACTTATTTTTTAAGATTTAGCATACCCATGATACCGACTTTGAAAACAGACCCGTACTATTATGTTTTGAGTATCGTATAATAGTCCCATTTTGGGCATTTAGCAGTATCACACTGGCCGCTTTCCCTAGTTGTTTCTACAACAGCAAGGGAGTGCCGCCGATATACATTGGCAGGCATCTGATCACGGGATCAATGGTGTATACTTGACTTAGTAAGTGTGGAAAAAGTTATCACATTCGAGATTTTAGCTTCATTCAAACTCCAATTATCAAAGGGGTAATTGTGGATAAACAGTACGCATGTTTCGTTAGAAAGTAATGAAGCCGACACATTGAGTGCTCTTTTTCGCTGATCACCGGTGATGATAATGGTCATTTAGCCTTTTTGTCATACTGACATTAGGCAGGTCTTGTCCATCGTCATAGATCATATCCTGTCTTCTTTTTCTTCAAATTTGCCTTGCTTCGACGATTGTTCAATTTGTACACCCTTGTACATATGTATCTCTCCGAAGGTTTTCCAGAAGAAATTGACGGGCCGACCCCCCGAAGTAAACAAAACATGTTAGTTCTTCAATTTTTTCACCTTTAAAGTCATTTTTCAAATTCAAAATGCACATTTTGGGTCTAAATTGCTAGTGTGTTAGGCAACAATGCACTGTGATGATGAAAAATAGGGAGCAATTTGTATACTTTTCTTTGAAAACAAATCTCAAAAAATGGAAATATATAATATGACAAGAAATAGATGTAATAAAATATAACAAATGAAGAACAAACAGGGTTCAAAGATATCAACAATTAATTAATTAAATAAGGTCATTAATGAAAAAAAAGGAAAATGCAATTAACTTTAATTATATAATCATCTAAGGAAACAAATATCGGTCGGTCGGTCATGATACAAGACTGTAAGAGGACATGGAAGTAGATAAAAGAAGAGAGAGGAGAAAAAGCAATGAGAATGGAAATGATTAAAATTATGAGAAGGAGTACAAATGGCGATATGGTACCTAACAGAGAAATTACATAACAAACAAGAAAAAATGACAGAAGACAAACGAAACAAACAGAAGAGAAGTATATACAATCAGTGTGTTCCAGAGTAAAAATGTTTAGAGTTCTTCAGTTCAATTTTTTCAGCATAACAATCAGTGTTACAAGATAGAACAAAAAAAAGAATACAGAAAAAATAAAATATGCCCGAAGGACCCATAACTGGACAAACCCCGCAGGGCTTATCAAAAGTGGTGTCCCAGTTCCCCCTCTGCGTCCCTTTCCGAGGCACTTCAATTTTCTTTAATCTTTTACTTTTGGGTCAAAACTTTGGTAAAAGGTCTTCAGATAGTAAATAAAAACAATGAGTCGGCAACATCAACGAATAACCTGTGCTTTATTCAGTGAAGGTTTTCCGAATTCATAAGGGGTGTCAGATGTGGTCAGGTTTCGGAAACTTCCGGTCTTAATGACAGAAGTGGAGCATTAAAAAGCCTTTTTTCTGGCAGTGCATCGCGCTCACTGTATGGTGTCTTAGGAATATGCATATGAAGCCAGCTTTTAGATAGACAGTCTATATGCAAGGCATGTCTCTCATTGTACTATAGCACTAATCATTTATAATCGTACTGTATTTTGCTGTATTTTTATAAACAAAATAAGTATGGATATTTATATGTCCAGATGTCGAATCCATATGCAAGATACTCACACAAGGTCATGATTCATGCAAGACCATTCAGTTTTGTAAAACGCAGTCTTTTGAACCACTTTTGAGACATGACACGGTGGAGGACATGTCTTCGTGTGTTTTAGTTGTTTCTAATTTATTGCTATTGCTTAAAGACATGTCTTTTGTCAAGACAGCATTTAAATATGGAGACCCCATTTCTACAGTGCTGCAATGTAGTATTCTAGATATATAGCAAAATATGGATTTTCACCCCTCTTTTTTTCTTAAAAAAAAAAAAAACAAAAAATTTTATTAAAAGACAAAATAAAAAGACCTAGCTCGTGCTCCTTAAAAAAAAAAAACAAAAAAAAAACCCGACGCTATATGAAAAAAACGGTGATTAGAATTGAAAAATGTATTTGCACAGTTTTAAACACTTTGTCAAAAAATTATGTTAATATATAAACATGCATCTTGTAGCTAAAACCACGCTAAAATTCTAACACATTTATTTAGGATTGACAAAAGGTCTTTAGGCATTTGATGACAAGGTGGTTTAGAAATGTGAATATTTAACACCTAAAACACTTTCTAAAACATCTGATATTTAAAGATGGGATGGAAGCTTGATATAAGTGCGAAAAAAATCAGTACTTTGAAATTTGATAAGGGCACCTGATATGCAAAATCTCTCGTTTACTACCCACCCAAGCCAAATTCTCGTTTTCACATGACTGTTGACACAGTTGTTCACGCATCCGATGATTAATGTATCATTTCCTCTCTTGCTCAGTTTGTGTTTGTATATCTGTTATATTGACTATTAATGGAAAAGGCTGATTAATACTTATTCTTCACATAATTATCACAAGTTTTTACAATTAAATATCATTCTAATTTTAAAACTCGTTATATGCGGTAAAATTAGATTCTTATCGAATGGCGAATTAGTGACGTACGGTACGCTTCAGGATCAGAAGCTCGAAAATGTTTCCCGGGCACAGTTTTTCCATCGAGTGTCGTAACAATTGTATCTCACTTAATCCTTCGTAAGAATTTTTTACCATTCTTCCAATTTCTCGTCGGTGTCGTACGTAGGTATATTTCTTCAGAAATCCTTCAAGTGTATTAAACTAGAAAGAAGCAATGCGAGTATTGTGTATATAAAAATAACTTATTTGGCAGAAATTCATGGACATTTTATCTGAATCGTAATTTTTCAAGGATCTATTTCCTCCTGGATTTCATCCCTCTTTTCATTTTAACTGAGATTTTCATTTGACCTTAAGAGGGTTTAGCACTAACTCCGGTATATCATATTACGGCAACACGTCGCTTTCTGGGCCCCAATAGAATTCTTTGTCCGTATACGTTGTTCCTCCTCAATCTTATCATGGGTCACTCATCTTGATTTCTGCAACGTCTCTTTCACTGGCACATCAAGTACTTGTTTATTTATTTGACCAATCAACTGGTTTAACAGTTGACAGAGTCACCATCAACCCGGTTTTGTGAGTGACTACTGCGGGTGATGAATATTTCATCGCTTGCCACGAGTGCACGGGCAAAACGATTACTTAGGCAAAATGAGTGGTGGCGCTGTAATAATCGCAGTGACCTCTAATCGACCTGGAACCAGATGATCTTACTAATATCAGTCATATGTCACTGATCGTGCTATCAACAACACCTTCTTTGAAATACCACAAACACTTATCCACGGTTATATCGCTTTTTTGGTTGGCGCCTTCTGCGTTTGAATATATTCCAGTATATTTGACGACTTCGTCCAGCTGCTAAAGGGAAATTTCACGTCTCTGTCCTCATCGCAAAACTTGTAAGATTTTTAAAATAAATATCTTTGATTATTATAATTTAAATTTGTTTCTCTTTCCATACCTTAGTTTTGTATATTGATTACCAATTGCGACATTGAAGTCTCCAATGAAAACGGTGGAATTTTGCTCTTGTAACATTTCTATACAGATAATATTTGAGCTCTTCTATAGTTTGTCGTTATAGTAAATTATATTAAATCATTTCCAAAGGGTGAAATTAGATATTTCTTAAGTTAAGGGCTGGGATAGAATTAGAGCAAATGAAGTATTAAAAGAGTTTGCTTGTTACTAGTCATTACATTGCAAACACTAAATGAGAAAGGATTTTGTCTTTTCTTTGGAGATGGCATTATTTTACCATGTATTAGTGTATTAGAAAAATTGGAAACTTTCATTGTAACAATATTGTTACATAGTGGCATTTCTTGCGTTGTCTTTTTGTGAAGCAAGTTTTACGTTGAAATGTGTTAATATGTGATTTGGCATCTAATAGTGAAACTGAAAACTACAACGTCATTCGTATTGCTATAACAATTCAGTATTTTGATCAAGGATAGTACTTGCATAATGTTGTGCTCTTTGTTTACCAGAGAGTAAACTTTTGGCCTTGTCCGGTATTTGTGTGTTTTGTTATAGCGATTCATTTAAAATTCACCTTTCTTGTGTGTCAGAGTTTGTGTGCAGTGTGCGTGTATAGCAATGCTTTGTGCGACGTACAGCTGCCACCTCGGGGTAACCCGGAAAAATATCGAAAGCAAATGCGTGTTAGTAGTTAAAAGTCCTTGATTGAACAAAGACCGAAACGTGCGTATATCACGTATCAATCCATATATGGCCAAAAATGAAAATAACCGTTAAACTTATGAAAATTACCGTTAAGCAAATGAAAATGACCGTTTAACAGATGTATAAATAACATTTTCTCATTAAACATAAATTGGTTGCTATATGCCACTTCATGAAAACGTATTTAACCTTGTGATTAGACATGGACTTATTTTTAGTAAATTTTTCGTACAATCTGCATTAGAATTTTGTAAACAACCTGGTTTTTAATAAGCTAGTCTATAGGTCCTATTTCGCAGAATCAACGGCCCCAGCCCGAGACCTAAAAAACTTATTTGTCATTAATCTCTAATAAGTAATAGTCCCTCATAATTCTGTTCATCCTTTGTTCTTGTGCGTGACAGGACGGACAATCAAGTTTCCTAACCCTTATATTCCCTGACCTTTCTTGCAATGTTTGCCCTGAATGCAGTTGGCATTATTTTTCTGTGACTTGATTTAACAAGAGTTGTTCCTAGGTAGAGGCCTATGCTATGTAGATTCAGGCAAGACAAAGTTGTTTAGGTTTTAAGTTTTCATTGTTAACATTTAGTCTCATATAGGATATATACTTAATTATATTTAATTAATATAATGATGTACATTGACCATTTTTCTGCTGGTTTTGTATGTCTCTACGCATTAAATCAAAGTGTTACCAGGTTTTGTTGCACTTTTAAAACACTTCACAATCACACTGTAAAAGTAAGTTATATTTAGAATTTAAATGCTCGAATGTTTAATTTAGTGTTTAATGTAGAGTTAAAATGTTTGCAACAGTGTTGCCTCGGTGTACTGCACTGCAAAAACAGTGCTTAGAAATTAAACACTTTTCTAAACACTATTTTGCACCACGTTTCTAAACATTTTGAAATGTCTGTTTAATATCTAAACACGTTATATCTAAACATGTTTAAAATCTAAACATGTTTAGGGATTTGACATTATGTGTTTATAAATTTGACGCCAAGTGTTTAGGTATTAAACATGTCAAATCTCTAAACACTAATTTGCACCACGTTTCTAAACACTGTTTTTTTGCAGTGTGATGAACTTAGAGACACTATCAGTGTTCCACTCACAAGAGTCAAAATATTTGAAATCATAGTTTGCAGAAATACCTTAAAAGTGAAAGATAAGTCTGTAGTATAGAATTCTCATAAGTTATTTTTCCAACTGAAAATTTGACAGAAAATTGAAGAAAACAGCAGATTTTCTAGATATGAATCTCCATTCAATACGTTGAAGTATAAGTGTAATGACTAAAACGACCGATTTTGTCCTTGTAAGGTTTCTTTTGGTCTTATCTTGTAGGGTATATGCTAAGATACCTATACTTGTTACAGACATACAAATATCTGATTTTTTAAATATGTCATTATTACTTTGATACTTTTTAGCTTGATTCAAAAGGTCATGGGTGGTGTCTAATTATATTTTCATATCCATATCAATGCCATGGCCAGGGCATATACAATATTTAGAATAAAACAAAGGGCATACAATTTTACAATAACACAATGCGTCTGGAGGATGTTCCGTTACGAAATATAAGTGTAAAAGTGTGATGATAGTTTGCATATAGCATGTATAGAATAGAGTTCTGCTTTCGCTTGAAATAGATAAGATACTGCTGGATACGCATCGTCTGCATTGTTTGCGCTTCACGGTTCAGAGTTTACATCCTGTGTGTCCGTTTTCAGCTTCTTGGAAGTTCCAGATAAAATTCATCTGGGAAATCATTTTGGGAAAATATGATTTGCATTAAGGTGGAAAATGACGCGTGAAGTAAATTCAGTGAAAAATTTTCGTGTTGATAGAGAAGAAAAAAATAATGCCCAATGAAAGATCTTGCTGTTAAAAGGGGGGCACGAGCGATTTTGGCGCGTCATATTATTGTTCATATAAGAACCCCAATAGGTTCTTATTGTTTTTATTTGCTACAGAATTGCGTTGAATGAAAATTGAAATGAAAAAAAACGCTATTTTTTTCTCCAATATAAAAACATCGGCCGAAGAAATTTCACAATTTGTACCAAAGAAATATTCACTGGGATGTTTTGATAGGTAGAAAGCGTTACATTAGTGCAAAAATCTGAATTTTCACATTTTAAGGGGCACCTGTTATGTGAAAATCTATCGTGCACCTTTAAAGGTAGTGAAATCTACTATAGCAAAAACAGGTGGATTTCAACCTCTATTTATGCTATTTCGATTTGTTATATAGCTAAAATTAGTAACGTTATATGTTGCACACTATGATTAGATGAAATGGAAGATAATAGTTTAGACATGGAGGTTTTTTAGTTTTCCCACAAAGGTACGGACCTTAAAATGTTGGGAACATAACCCCGGTTCTCAGATGTCGCTTTATTGGCTTACAGATACCTTAAGTTTACTGATAACCACAGACCGGGATTGTTAATCTTCTACCCAGTGAAAGTAACAGTAGAGTACAGATCTAATGTTGCCGGCAGGACTCTGTCATTATTAACACCCTAATTGATCGTAAACCTTTGCTAAACGGAACCTGTTTATGGGATCATGATGTTTTTTATCATGCCGGCACACGCCCGGTGCCCACTGGATGGGAATCAACAACCGATCATCATCGTCTGTTATACCCATATGATTGCCCCTATACAGTCCACTCAATTCGGTGCTTTGTAAACTACTAAATGACATACACGATGCGGGATGTTATTTCCGTATTGGTACCTATTGCCCATAAACAGTTAGTTGGGAAAGTGAACTTCCTCAGTTGAAAATAGCAACAAAAGGCGACCGCTTAACCCGTAAGGAAGTAGGAGTCAGGAAAGTTCAGTGGTCGTGGTGTGCCAAGCATGACCCATCTACCCTATTCAGAAAATCACGCCCTAAAACCTATTATTTTGACCGTAGTCTGCACCCTGTCAAATCCGTCCGGATTATTACCATATTTATGCATTCTTTTGAAAGACGATATTGTTTGTGAGGTGTCATTAGCAATTTTCCCCCCCCCCCCCCCCCCCCCGCTGTGCCCGTAAACAGCTAATCTTGAAAATAAGTTATAGCCCTTTCAACTCCAATTAGTTAGGGCCTCTATGACCACATTAATTAATCATTGTTTCATAACGCCATTGTAGAAACGACCTGACCTAAGGCTTCTTTCGAATCAAAGTGATCAAAAGATATGTTTTTACATTTTAAAATTCAGGATAATTTAATGATTGAACAGGAATGAGCAGACACACCAGTAGGGTGGAAGTGGAACTTATCATAATTACACCCTTTAACTCAAACAGGTTTAAATTATAACCGGGTCACTTCGTTTTCAGGCTCGACAGGTTCTGATATGTTCTTTTGTGTGCTAGTTGAATCAAATAACAAATTGGCTGTTACTAAAACAAAACCACGACTTGTTGTGTCAAGCTACTATAGGATACTATTGGTGCAATTTAAACTTTGGATCAGGATTATAATTTACGAACAAGTATCTATAACTTCCCTCGTGGAATTTGAGAAAAGTGACGAAAGAAACATAATAACAATTAAGACAAATTGGTTGGCTATAGTGGGCGACTGGAAATGTGCCATGCTTATACAATGTACCATTGTGTTTATACCTATATCGGGAAAATATCATTATGATATACATGAGTACATGATGTGCGTTGTTTGTTAATGTTGTTTGTCAGTTTATTCCAATTGACAACCCAAAACAACAACATTTGAATGACCGTGAACCAAACACGACACGGGCATGCCCAGTCATGACAAGATAATAATTGGCCCTTTTTTATTGCAGCTTTCCCAATAATATTTTTGCCATTGTTTTTTTTTAAACTTCTTTTTGTGACCTTCACATTACAAGGTGTATGTGTGCAGTTGTGCGCCTCTCCAGTAGTTCTGTAACCCCCAGTTGGAGCATAAGTTCTTAAGGTTCCCATTTGGGAAAATATGAGCCTCAGATGGCAAAATTTAGCTCCAAGCTTGCAAATTTTAAAATATCAGTTCCTAAGACCCAACTTAGAAGCTTTTAGAGGACAAAATCGGTCCCAATCGGGTGTTTGTTTGTTTGTTTTTCCTCGGCCAAAAAGGTTGTTTTCCACTTCATTTAAAATATGCAGTTTTAAGTATAGTTCAAAGTACAAAAAAAAAGCACGATTTTAAACATTTATTCACCTTTGTCTCGTTACAGATTGTAAATCCTCTACCAGGCCGATACTCAAAGCTACCAAGTATGACCTTATCCAGCGAGAACGAGTCTGTGATGATATATGGCTCTGCACACACGACCCACGAAAAAATGTACAAAAACCCTGCAGGTCACAACCCAGCTGATTGCGATGGGCAGGCCTTCCCGGTTGTAGATGTGGAAAGATGAGGGATGCGTCTTAGAAAATGAAGGAGGAGGAAAGTAGTAGAAGACGAAGCTATGATACCAGTATTCCGCTCGGAAGTGTGGATTTCATATGTGAGACCATAGAGGCCGGGATTATCAGATGGTGTCGTTGTCTCAACCAAGAAATGGAGAGATGGATGGAGAGTTTGCCGACCTCTTCTACGGCAAGACACTCAACCCACATGCGCAGACCTCTTACGGCATTCACACTCCCAACCTCGCAAACCCCCCGTCCTACTACCCCTGGAATATCATCTACCCTATGGTTACCAGATGCCCGTACCTGGCGGAGCAATCCCCTCGACGATGCCCCTGCATCACATGCCAACCCCTCAAGATATTGCCAACGCTAACAACATGATCAAACAATGCCCTGGCCAATGTCAGCACGGGCTCCGCTGCAACAACAACGACAACGGACGGACTAACCAACAGGTGGATCTTTCAAGAGGATGGGATGAACTATTGACGAGCAGGAGAGAAGCAAGAAGAGATGGCAGTGATGTGGCAGCTCAGTGTGTTGGTTGCTATGAGAGCTGTGAGACAAACCTCTGACTCTCATCACTCAACCACCTCCAGATTCTCACATCCACAGACCGTCCACTCAACAGGACTTTTGGAGAGAAGTCTTACCGTCAGGCAGGCTTTGGACTCTTTAGGGCGTGTTATAATGGACTCCATGAACAGTGACTGTAAATAGTGTTTTAATATATAGAGAAAAGTATTATATTTTTAACACCGTCCACAGAAGTGTGTACATATTTGTGTACAAAAACATGGGTGTTGAAAATAATTCAAAGATTTCACGAGGTTAGATGCAAATTTGCGGTCCAACTTACATCCTTTAAAGTACTCTGAAAGGCCACAAGAGGGGATTTCACTGTTAAAACAATTGACCACAAGCTCAGTCGAGACAGTGAGCCATTCCATCTTCATTAGAAATGGAAGTCATGTTAAAAAAAGTTTAGATCACAATTCTATCATTCATTTTGTATTGTAATTAATCATGGCAAAATACCCCAAAATATTCTTCAAACACTGATTTCCACGCTTTCGAGGGGCTCTGTCACTATTTTTGAGTGAAATTACATTTTTTTTCCTTTTTAAGAGAGTAATTGTTGGTTGAAGGTCTTTGCTCGTAAGCTCTCTCGGATGCTAATTTTAAAATAGTGTAATCAGAATGTTAAAATTTTAAACAAACTTGTTTTAAGGAGTTTACCGTACAGTGCTTGTTTCAAAACACAGTCTAGACACTGTTTAAAACTGTTTTCTATGTGTAATGCTGGCAAAAAGATTTAACAGATAGTTTGCAAGAAAGCTCTTCTTTCTTTGATATACTCAATAACTCTATGGTCTGAAGGTCCATGTTTTGTAATGAACAAAGAGTAGCAATTCTAAGGATTAAGACTTTGAGTATAAGCTAAAAAACTCTGATTTTTACTATTCTGTCTCATTTAAATTTGGATGTAAAGAGAATATGAAACAGTTAAGCCAACAATCAAATGAAGAAAAAAATCCAAAAAACTGAAATGAGTCTTGTGCAAGTCTTTGAGCTTACGGCATTGTTAAGCGGACATACTTAAATGATCCAATTGGGTTCCAAATTGAAGTTTTGACTTCATCACGTTGGGACCTACATGTAGTCTTTAATAAACGGATTTGAATGAGTTATTTCATATTAGTGCAAAAGAGAAGCATTTTTAAGTTTCAGGGATTCCTTAGATTGTGGTTAGTGACAAACCAATAGATTTTAAATTAAATCCTATTTTCCTTAGATAAATCATATTAGATTAAAAAATCAATCTAATATAATTTATTTAATGCAACAGAGATTAATTTTAAATCCTAAACAGTGTTTGGTCACTAACTACATCCTAAGGAGTATTTTAATCCCTGTGAAATTTAGAGTGATATTAATCAGGAACAATTCTTGAAGTTAACATGTGTAGTATTGGAGTTAGTAACAAGATTATGCGGTATTTGTCAGAATCAACTGAACTTTTGAAATATTTTTTTCGGGGATAGCCGTACTGAAAAGAAGATGCTAAGCGGAGAATGTTTTAAACAATAAGGTAATGTATAATGGAAAATAATGAAAAATTCAGTGCGACCAATTATAAAAAGAGGAATTCTTCATATTTTGTAACATCATGACGCCACTATATTTCACCAAAATGTTCAAGAAAATAAAAACATGTAGCTTATCCCTGTGATATAGACGACCGAATTTTTTAAAAATGTTATACGGGCCGACCGACCGTTTTGTGATTGGGCGTTTGGGGAATATGTTCTTTTTTGCTTTACTGGTGATTGTAAACCAGGGCGTTTTGGACGAAAAATAGATTTTGTGGTTTAAAAAAGAGCGAAAAATGTACGAGTTTACAAATTGTGATGTTTTTAGAATTCATTTGAAAAAAAAAAAACCGCCTGTCCGACCCGAAACCTTACTTGAAAGGTCAGACCGCCCGTAGAACAGACTTTTTCGTCACCTAATATAAAAAATGTAAAAAATACCGACAAACAACAATGCAATATTTAAACGAATGTGCCTGAATAGCTATTTTGTGCCTACAGAGTCTGAATTAAATTATATGGATGTAGTTTTTTTCAAACGAAGAGAAAGAAGGAAAAATAGTGTCTAGCTATTTGATTATTCAATGTTTTCTATGTTTCGTATTGTCATTTCAATTGTTTTGAATATCGTTTTGTAAAATTGTTGAACAAACAAGTTGTTCGACCTTTATGGTTGCAATTAAAGTGTTGAGCAATACACTCTAAATTAAGGAACTTTAAAAAAAAATTGTAGTCGTGACCAATGCTAGAATTTAAAAAATTATTAATATTATTACATTAACATTAAATTTTATTTCAAATCTAGTATGATGGAAATTAGCAATTTAAAATTTTATTAAAATCTCAAATAATTGTTGCCAGTTTGAGGCTTTTAAATTCATGAAAGTTAGAGGTAAATTATCACACTCTAAACAGGCATTTTCAATTTAAACTCCCTAAGGATCGCCATCCAGAGGTCAACGTGTTAAAATACATTTAAATCTAGTAGATTCCAAATTCAATTATTAGATTAAATTTAAATCTTAAAAATTGTTTCGCTCCAAACCATGCAAAGCACAAAATTTGTTATACTCGAGATCGTTGAAATAGGAGAAATGAAACGGTATTTTTTTTTTGCATAAAAATGTTGAGTCATTTGTCAGAAATTTAAACAGATTGGTTTTCTAAAATATGCATTTTTGGGGGTTGCCTTTTCCATGACATACACTCTACTTCAGGGATTTAAAGTGAATCCTATGGATGTAGTTAGTACCTCAATGTTAGGATATTGCATCAAAAACATTACATCATATTTGAGATTGAATTCAAATATATAATTGAATTTAAGACAAATGATTTGATTTTAAATCGATTTTTGATTCGTCCCGAACACAATCCCTAAAATGACTACATTTAAATCACTTGAAAATTTAGAGTGAATATGCTAAATATGTGGCAAATAAAGAAATACAACATAACTTCCCCCATGATTTTCATGGAAATTCCCATTTTCGTTAGTAAATTATGATACATTTAACTGCAATTGGATACGCGGACGTCTATCACTCTAAATTGGATTAAAATAAATCCTAAAAGATTGTGATTAGGGAGCATCCATTTTAGATTTTAAAAATTAAATCTTACAGATTAGATTTTTTAATCTAAACAAGGATTGGTCCATAATCACACTTCGTTTGGGATTTTATTTTAAATCCCTTATTTATAGAGGTATGTAAAAACTATCGTAACCAACTTTTATTTAATACAATCGCTCAGTATATTGCGGAACCTTTTTTTGGTTTGTCACTTCTTTTCAATAGGGGCATTATTAAAGGTCACACAGGGATCAAATTTGTAAAAATGCCCCCATTCAGGGCATGTATGTTGAAAATGCAAAGCCCTATCCGTATTACGTTAGTCATAAGGATTCCAAAAAGTTATAGTTTGTAAATCTATGACCATGGGGTTTGGAGTTATAAGGGGTTAAAATGTGGCTTAAATTGTAAAAAGGTCAAATTTTCAATTGTGTACAGCGGTCAAAATCAGAAAGTTGCTCCAATTTTGGTAAAAGTGAAACAATTTTTCATCTAGCTTATGTTCTGTTCAAAATAAGGAATAGTTAGTAGCATTTGCAACTGGGTCAAATGACTCACTAACATGAGATCTGTTTGTCCTGATTGACCCACTGTTGCATATGTCAAAAAACACACCTGAATTGAGTCAATGGATCAATTATCGATATAACTGAATCATACAGACTCATTTGGTTCTTTAAAGAGTCATTGACACAGCGAGTAATACCCGTGTCACTACAGGGATGTACAAAATAGGCATATAGTGCAAACGGTCAAATTGGCATTGAACCTAATTGGCTTATCTCGTAATGTAAGTAGTAAAACATTTAAACATGAATCCAAAACTATTACTTTTTGCTAGTCCTCTTAAAAAGTATTTAAAAAAATATAATCAGAGTGACTTTCAATGGCGACCCCTGTACACATTGAGATTTCCTTTTTTTACATTTCAGTTCAGTTTACCATATATAGGCCTAATCCGGATATGGTCGTTAAACTCGTAAGTGGTACAAACTAGATTGAAATACACATTTTGGAAATCAACGACGGAACTATATGACAAACTTTTTTAACATTGAAACCTGTGTAACCTTTAAAAATGGCCCCTATTGAAAAAGTGACACCCACAATTTGAGAGTATTAACAACCCAACAATATTTAAACACTATAGAGGGTCCGTGCTGCTAACTTACCAATGGTGGTAAACCCTTTTCTCTTGGGGGGGGGGTTTGAACGAAATCCTTAAAAAAATATAAGGCTCTAGATATTCTGCTCCTGTCCTACCTACATATGGTCTTAAAAATATGGAATTTTCCCCTATTTCGAATAAAAATAAAGAGCTCTACTACCTCACGTTTTCCAAACATTTCTGCTACGGTGTGGAGGCGGTGGTTTAAAAGTTACAATATTCGTCAAAATCACATTTAATTACTGACTGATTTCAGTTACAACATTTAGTTAATTGGCAAAAAACAGAAGTACCGAAGACAATTGGTCCTTTTGCCTTATCACAAAATCAGATGTTCAGTTGGCTCATTTTGAGCAGAAAAGGGATACTGTTCTCTCCCACACAAGACTGGAGCTTAATCAAAATCCAGCGTCGATATCTTCTTTTTACCTCTAAAAAAGCCACCTAGGCTCTCAGGTCATGCGGGAATTCTAATTGGCCTAAACTGATGAAAATCGGTCATCAATGAGAATCACGAGATACGTTTGAGACATCCCGTGGTTCAAAGTGGCAAATTGATACACTTTAAGAGAATCATAATGAAAACAGAAATAAAACTGTAATTTAGAGTTACTGTTTTTGGGACCTTTCAACTCAGTTGCCGTGTAGGCATGACCATCTAATAGGACCCCACGCATTAAACCTCTCTAAACCAACATTGATTAGAAGAATATGAGTCAACCAATTAGTGCATTGTTGTATTTAAAGGTGGGTGACCAGATCATGGTCTGGTTTTCCATGTGAATTTTTTTCCCTCGCATGGAATTAAGCATATCCTCCAAAATATCTCATTATAATTTGTTAGTTTAATCCAGATCGGTCTAGCTGTTTGGATATTAGTACATGTATATTAGCAAAATGTTCACTAAATTGACCCGTATGACAATGGATGTGCTTACTAATGCCGACCGACACCACATTTGGCATCGACCACATTTGGCCACGTTTTTGTTCACAACATAAAAACGAAACATTTCCAGGAGCCGTATTGAAGTACAACTTTGCAAAGACAAAGAAATTCCTTTAATGGGAAATTTTGAGGAGTTCACCTAAGTTTGTAAGTGAATCCCTTTAACTTTAGTATTTAAGAGCAACTTTTAAGGGACCTCATAGGTCTCTTAAAAGTTGCCCTTAAATTTAATGACACAAGTTTTCTAAAACTAATTTTATAGTTGAGTTGCTTCCCCAAACACAGGTTAAAATTGACATTGTGCTAGTATAACGATCACATTTTATGAAGTAGTATTTTTTTTTGCTATGAAAATTGTTTCAAGTAAGCAGCATGACGATACATAAAATGGTCAAAGTATTACACTGTACCAGAGTAAAAAATGAGCAATAGTTGAGGATTTCACTTAGGTGTTTTCCTTAATTTAAGGGAACCCCTTAGCGTAATTTTAAATGGTATGGGAAGGTAGGCCTATGTATATACAAGTACGATGATTGTAGATCAGTCAGGGCCTTTTTCAAAGTATGGGCATTTAAGTTGTGTAAAAATATGGGATTGTTCAACATATGAACCTATAGCTATTAGTTGTGTACGAAAAATAAACAAGTTTACACAACTTCGGTAAATGTGTACATAAATTTACACAGCTTTATTTTTTTCTTACACAACTACTTGCTAGGTTCATTATTTTATGTTTAATAACCTCATATTTTACACAACTTTTAAACAGAAGATTTACAGTGCAAAATAAATATTTAGGCAATCTTTTTCTAAATGTATAGGAATTGATACCTATAATTAGTGGAGCGGTTTGGACTGCAAAATTGTCCACAACCCCTCCCCTCGGTACAACAAAACGCAACCACTTCTATTCGAAAGATAGTAATAAATAATTTCAAAAAATGATGGTTCTGGTAAAAAACTATGGTATCAAGGGTGTTTTGGGGTCAAAAAATCACGTTTTTGAGTTAAAAACTTAAGAAAATCAAGATTTATGAATTTCTCAGCAAAACAAATTTTAAACATGATACAATACTATCAATCTCTGACATAGATTTCTGTTTTATACAATATATTAAGGGTCTAGAATTTTAGCCCCCAAATCACCTTTTTTTTTTTCTTTAAAAAAAATCCTTTTTACCACATGTCACCACAACAAGTATACCTGAACCCTTTGTGCAATGTATAAAATCTATATATCAATAACGAAAAGGATACCATAAAAATAAGATTGTGATTTTTTACTTAAAAGAAAATACAAAAAATAATTTCGCTTAATTTGCAGCCCAAAATGCATTTTTCGGCCTTGAAATCATCCCTGCCACCAAATATTTCAACCACACCCATCATTTTCTTAAATCTCATATATTTATCCTTCAAATAAAGGTGGCTGTGTTTTGTTGTACCGAGGGGAGGGGTAACTCGAAAACTAGAGCACTTTTCAAAGCTCGGCCACTCCGTTAAATATATAGAGAGAGCTTTAGAGAGATCCTCGTGCAGTGACGTGGGTAGATGAACTTTCCTGTGAAATTTATGTTAAATTATTTTTGGCAACAATCATAAATGTATTCTACGAGGGCCCACTAATCGAAAAAAAAAGATGTTGCCACTTTTTTTATCAACTGAATACTTTCGGATCCAGGAGGGGGAAATTGGAATTTATACAGGGGTACAAATTTTGAGCAATTTCAATTATTAACCCCTGCCCTGCTTAAACTTAAATTTCCACTCCTTGATTTGAAGATTACACCGTTAGAACAAAATTGTTAACAATGTTAAACAACCGTTGTTACCATGTTCATCGCTCAAACTTGTTTAAAATTAAACAACTTGTTTAAATATTAAACATTTTTTTTAAATATTAAACAATTTGTTCAAGAAATTAAACAACTTGTTTAAAAGTTGGGTAAAACTATTTTATGAGTTCGAGTTAGAGTTGTCGAGTTCGAGTTCGAGTTGCTTTTAGAGTTCGAGTTGCTTTTAGAGTTCGAGTTCGAGTTGCTTTTAGAGTTCGAGCTCGACAACTCTAACTCGAACTCATAAAAAAATATTACTCTTAAACTCCCAGCAGAAGTTTGAGTTTTATTTTCTTCGTGAATGAGGCTGTAGCTCAATCTAAACCGGTCGATGAAAACAATTCAAAAGCTTTTTAAAGTCGTGGACAATAACAATGGTTTTGCAGTCCCAGAGAATCTGAAGTCCGTTGTCCTATTCATCCTATTTCATAACGGGCGGATTAACTATCAATAGCGCCATTATTGCTGGAGTCAGGGAAAGTGATGTACATTTCAACAAATTAGATCAAAAACGGTCATCTCAGAAACTCAAAAGCCACTCTAACTTTACATTATAACTCAAAAATGCATCTTAACTTTAATTCGAAACTCTAAAAGGAATTCGTACTCGAACCCTAAAAGCAACCGAACTCTTCTCTTTAAAAGCACTCGAAACTGCTAAAAGAACTCGAAAACTCTAAAAGCAACTCGAATTAAGAGCAACTCGAAACTTCTAAAAGCAACTCGAACTAAAAAGCAACTCGAAACTAAAGCAACTCGAACTCTAAAAGCAAAACTCGAACTCGAAACTCTAAAAGAACTCGAACTCAAAGAAGCTCGAACTCGACAACTCTAACCGAACTCATAAAAAAAACATATTACTCTGAAACGTTAATCATCGTTGTTTAAATTGTAAACAAGTTGTTTATTTGATTTTTTTAACAAAGGTTAAACGATGACCAAGGTAAACAGCAGTGGTTAAAATTGAGAGTTGTTTCTTTTTCTCTGAGTATGAGATAGATGCTAAATATGTTGAAGTCGGTGGAGTCAGCTCACTTTTGACTGGTTGGGGTTTGTATATCCACCGGTGGACGAAAGGTGGGGCACTCATTGAGAATGTGATCTGCAGTCGATGGAGAGCCACATTGGCAGGCTGGAGATGATCGCAGCCCCCATCGGTGCATATTGCTGTTGAAACGACCGACACCTGTGCGAATCCTGTTCAAAATGACCCATTCCTTACGTGGAAGATTGCTACCAGGTGGGAGTTCTGTTATAGAAAATTGTTCTGGTCTTAGAGTATCTAGCCAGGCAGTGTTCCATGTCTTAGATGTTGAATGGAGAGCTGGAGAGTTTAGCAGCGTGTCGACAGAAAAAAGTCGACGAGAGCGCAGCGGGAGCGCAGTCTCTGTCTGCCGAGCTGGTGGTGTGATTCTTTGACATGTTATGCAACAGATGATTGTTGTCCAACAGAGCCTTGTTCACCAGTTTATGTGTGAGATGTTCTCTCAGAAGCACTGCAGGTGCAATGCCTGAAAGCACTGGTAGAAACTCAGATGGAGTGTGACGAAGGCAGCCAGTAATGGCTCTCATGGTCTCGTTGAGTACTGCGTCCAACTCCTTAGTGTGAGAGCTATTGCAACATGCATGGGGCGGCATGCTGCTGTGCTGTAGACCAGAGCCAGGGCGGTGGAGCGTAGGGTGGATGTGCTATAACATCCCATGCAGGAAGATCCAGCAAGGCGCCGGCACAGGAGGTTATTCCTCTAAGATACCTTTGCATACACTGACTCGAAATGCTGCCGATAAGTAAGCTGCCGATCTAGCTTCACTCCCAGATAGGTTGATGTAGGATTGTATATGGCAGAGGCGCTCCATTAAGGTAGCTGATGATGAGCCTCTTTGGTGTTGAGATGGAAGGCATGCGATCTTTGCTTCACTCAGCTTGAGTCTCCAGGTCTAGAGATATGCTGCAAGTATGGCCATGTCTGAAGTAAGTCTACTTTCTACTTCAGTCCAGCTTCTGGACGTCAGTGAAGAAAAAATTAAATAAATCCCAGTATTTATATAGCGCTTTATACAAAGTCTCAAAGCACTTTACATTTATTCCGGCGCTGTCACTATAGGATGAATCACATTTTTCACATATTGAAAATTCGGCAGCCAATTATAACTGCACACAGTATGACTACCCCTAACAGCTCCCCATTTACACCTGGGTGAAGTGAGACAAGCGAGATAAAGTGTCTTGCCCAAGGACACAACACGTTGGCCATGGCGGGGCTCGAACTCACAAACTAATGATCATGAGTCCTGCGCTTTTTCCACTAGACCACAAGTGCTCTCCAAGAAGAGCAAGGTCGTCGACGTAGCCAATTGTCTAGATGTTGTTTGAGGTAAATCATATACAAGTTGAACAGCATGGGAGCCAGTACAGATCCCTGTGGGACTCCGTTCCTCAGACGACGCATTCGACTGCTCTGCCCATCACTGGTCTTGAGGACAAAGCTACGGTTTTGCGAGCATGTTACATATGAATTGTACAAAGGTATCGATCCGGGATGGTCCTAAGACCGAGAAGCCTATAAGTGTCAGGCCCAGGTGTTTAAAAAATGTTTAAAACGTATACAACCTTGTTTAAGACAACATGTTGTTTAAAACTTAAACAACAACACTTTAAATAGCCATCTTTTTAAACAGCAACATTTTAAAGTTCTAACAGTGTAACAGAGCTTCTATATAATAGAAAAAATTGCGAGATTTTTCTGATTAGCGGGGGAAAACTTGGTCAACAAATTGGTAAAATTTTGCATAGATTTTTGTAAGAAATTCACAATATAGATAAAATGTTACCAATTTGTCGACCAAAATACACATTATGTACACTGCAAAAATTGTGTATGCATGGACACGGAGACATGCCAGGGTTATAGACTAATTTTTTATAACGTATGGGGAAGTCCATATAATATAACACACGCTTAGTAGGACTCTTTGAATATGAGTCATTTCTAGTATATAGACATATAAACTTGCAATAAGACATGACTCGAAGAATAAGTCACTTTGTTAAGTCACTTTCAATGATGTGTCTTTTATAAGGACATGAAGAAAGATCTGTCATATTCTGCTCCTAAATTTCATGCACGGCTTGATACCATTTTTATGTCTTGCAGCTAGCCATGTCTTAAATTTAAAGGCATTTTAAACCGGTGTGAAAGTAATCATAGTCCGGCAGGTATCATAGTCCGGGCTCCATAGACGACAACGAATAAAGCGTGAAACTAATGTTGCGTGAAGAGTCAACTGAATCGCTTGCCCTATAGTTCACCGTTGTTCCCGGACTGTGAGCCCGGATGACTATATCTCCTGCCACACCTGTGTCCATTCAAAAGACATGTCTAAATGTAAGACATGATTTGTCTAAGGACACGGCTAAAAAGTGGCTTCAAAGTCGCGTTTGTAAAATAAATGGTGAAATGTTACCAATAGCGTCATCCATAAATTCCCAACTGAGTAGCTGACACAACATCGTGGTAAATATTTTTAAGAGTGTATAGCAAGAAAACTTCTTTTAAAAATCTATATACCAGGTTTTTCGATCAAGAAACCTTAACCTGGTTTTATTTTTTTATTCTCTCCAGCTAATAAAGTTTGTTCCACCGACCCAGTATTTCGCGTAGGCTTTGACCAGAGAACTCTGCTTTGACCCACAAGCAAATACAGTTGAGAACCCCAACCAGCTTGGCATATAGATGACACTCAGAATACTCTCAGATATGACTCATAGTCTCGATTTTCTTTCAAGACACTTCATACAAAAATCGCTCCAAAGATCGTTGCCCTATTCCAGGTACATGGCAGGTATCAAATTGATTCCTTGACCCTGATCAATTCAATTAAGAGCGAACTGCGTCACTGAACTTCGTCCTTGGGTATCAGCCTCGTTCTTTTAACCTCATAGTACGAGGGCACGGTTTATTTCGTATATAATAACGTTGGTATAGCCAAAGTCAGCGCTCAGGAAGCGATTTGTTCCCAAAATATAAGCTAATATAGCTGATCATTCGTTTGGGTAGTGTCAATTATAGCCTGGCTATGTGTATACATAATTTGACTTGGTAAAAAAATGAGGGCGCCTATCCCACAAAATAGGAAACAAAAATCAGAACAGACCTTGTGGTCATGGGGATTGGTATTAGTGGAGCGGTTTGGACTGCAAAATTGTCGACAACCCCTCCCCTCGGTACAACAAAACGCAACCACTTCTATTCGAAAGATAGTAATAAATAATTTAAAAAAATGATGGTTGTGGTCAAAAACTTTGGTGGCAGGGGTATTTTTTGGGTAAAAAATCACGTTTTTGAGCTAAAACTTAAGAAAATCAAGATTTATTAATTTCTTAGCAAACCAAATTTTAATCATGATGCAATACTATCAATCTCTGACATTTATATTATAGATTTCTGATTATTATACATATATAAAAGGGTCTAGAATTTTAGCCCCCAACACCTTTTTTCCTTAAAAATCCTTCTTATCACATGTCATCACAACGCGTATTCGCTAACCCTTTATATGCAACGTATGGAACCTATATCAATACAAAATGGATACCATAAAAAATAAGATGTATATTTTATTTAAAAAAAATAAAAAAAAATAATAATATCGCTTAATTTGCAACACAAAATGCATTTTCGACCTAGAAATCATCCTGCCACCAAATATTTCAACCACAACCCTCATGGTTTCTTAATCCATCTAGTATATATTTTATCCTTCAATAAAGGTGTTTGTGTTTTGTTTGTTAACCGAGGGGAGGGGTAACTAGAACTAGAGCACTTTCAAAGCTTCGGCCGCTCCGCTATATAGTTGGAGGTTGACCATGAGTGTTAATATATAAAAGTGCCATGCACGCTCCCCGGGCACTGCTCCGATCCAACCACGGCACGCGCCGCGTTGATTAAAATATGTAAGGACCAATAATTGGTCATGTGGTTGTTTCCGCGTAAAGGGAAACGAAAATCAAGACAAGACATCGATAGACGAAGGCCTACAGGTTTTTATTATATATCAAGACGACGCGATTTTTTTTCAACATCCGCTTAGAATTTTGTTGAAATTGGAAAATGTTCACCGTTTCGTAACTTTTGGCACCTGTCTTGGGTGACCCATCCTAATTTAATGAAAAATTCACTCGAATTGAATTTTCAGTTAATTTTTCACTCTGTAATTAGTTACGATGGGTCAACTCGGGCTTCTTTTATAGTCACTTTCACTGTTATTTTTAATCAGTTGTATCCTTTAGAGAAGTATCGTAAGGCCCAAAATAAAAATTGGGGTTGCAGTAAGCGGCGCCATGCGGGGGGGGGGGGGGTAAGTCCTCCCCCAGCCCCCCCCCCCGGCCAGAAGAAAAACGGATTTTTTGGGAAAAAATCCGCGATTCGGGGCCAATCACAATTTGGGCAAAAATCAGCGAGTTGGGCCCAAACTGGCTAAAAATATCAAATGTTTGATAATCCTCCCCCAGATTTTATCCCCCCCCCCCGCCCCCACATACCCCACACACATTCCACCTTTCTCCCGTTTCCCCCGTCCCCCCAGAAAAGAAGTCTGGCCCCGCCACTATGGGGTGGTATATAATACGTATGGAACTCTTGCCAATCAGTCCCATCGTCAATCATCATAACAATCAATGCATAAAGCAATCAGTCAAAACGTCCGTCCACCTGCCGTTAAAACGACTTTGTGGTAATTTTTTTAACAGTGTGTCAGATATCTAATTGGACAGTAAATAGTCTTCTTACATGGCCTAATTTAAAGAATAAAGACCAGCTTTTCCAATGGTTTTGTTTCCATCCTCATTTGCTTTTTGTCATCTAGAGATAATCATTTATGGGTGATACGCCAAATCGATTTGTGCCACTTTTATGCATGGGCAGAGTTGTTTCGCGCAGTTATGCCAAGCTGTCCTGAAGCTCACAAAAAGATTGGCAACTTGACAAAAGAACAAAACACAGATTAAAGTAAACAAATGATCTAGTTTTTTATCGACATAAGTTTTTAATATCAACATAAGCAGTTTCAAATGATAAAATATCTTCTTTTCAACATAATAAACAATACAAATATTTATACACGTCGAATAAAATTGAACTTTGAATTCATTACTAAATTGGTACTGTTAAAATCGTGCCAGAAGGAATGTACTTGCAACCAAAATAAACCCCCAAATCAAAGAAATGGTTTAAAATATGCACTATCTTTATGCATTGACTAATTGTTGAAGTCCATAAAAATGAATTGATAAGTATCAATGTGTTTTGTATGAATTTGCGTTTCATGATACTTCCAGACCATAAAAACTCTCTCCTCCAGGTTGCTGTATGTTCATGGTTCTCTTCTAAACAAACTACAGTAGTCGAAGGTTATTCGCTTAATCTTAAAGGCCAGAACTTACTGATCTACCTTCCACCCTACCGCACTGTTTTTCGTATCTTTTGGAGTTTTTTTTTATGACCGTTAATCCCTTTTTAAAGAATTCATATCGTTTCAAATGTGAATAACTTATGTTTACTAACTCTTCCACCGTTTTTTCACTCAACCAGAAAGTGCACAAACTCGCTTTTGTGTTCCAGTAAACTGGAGTTATCTATCGATTTGGAAACAAGCAAATGAATCAACAAAAAATCCTGGAAGCTGTTTTTTCTCTTTATGTGATATACAATACGACTTACTTACATTAAGAGCTAATGTTGAAAAAAAATCGTTTTTTGCTTGTACCATTTTTTTTAGACAGGCTGTAGATAGGCCTAGTACAATTTTATCCGTTTCTGCACTGTAAAAACATTGTCAATTTTACAGTATTTTACTGGCAGAAATTCTGCCAACAAATTACCGTGAAAATACAGTATACTCTAACAATTAAAACAAACAAAACACTTAAAAACATTATTTGGTTATTTATTCAAAGATTATGTATGTGTAGAGAATGAAAAGCAAAATGAGGAGAAACACCCTATAATTAGTAGGCCTATCCACAATTGTCAACCGAATTTTTACGGTGTATACTTTAAAATTTACAGTTTGTTGTAAAGTACGCCTACATCAAACTGTAAAATATACAGTGAATTTGAATGGAAACCTGCAAAAGCTGTATTTTTACGGGATTTTGTTGGCAAATTTGCTGCCAGGATTTCCTGTAAAATGTTAAGCGTTTTTTACCTGTAAGTTTTAGTATCATATAATTGAAAATTCAAAACAATGCCTAATAAGAGCTCTACTTTTGAATTTAGTCATAAGACTGGAAAGTTGGACTGTCATTTTCTAAGAGCTTCTAAGCCTTTTTACAGTATTTTACTTTAAATTGCACTGATTTTTTTAAACATAATTGCTCACACCTCCGGAACCTTTGTAATGCGGGTGGTTGTCACGTCGGATCATGTACATGGTACCCCCATGCCCCCGGACAAGGATATCTAACGAACTATACATAAAAATATGCTGTAAAAGTATAATTTGTGTTAAAATATGCACGGTACCAACCGAATACGTTTAACATGAGCTCGCAGTAATTAAATCGGTAGACGTCAAAAGTGAAAACATGCCTAAATTCTCTTTATTGACTCTCAAACATTTTGTAATGAGCATGTTATTTGGGATAAAATAACTTTTGAAAGTATATATTTGTTCATAATAATGCTCGTTTTTGCCGGGGAGAGATTGTTGAAATATGACTGACCTTCTTTGGCGAGAAATTCGTACGCGCTTTGATTTTGTGACTAGTTTTCGAAGGAATGTTCTCAACGGTGCAACCTTAGAAAATTCTTCAAAGCAAGTTCAAAAGTACTATAAAGATTTTGGGGTTCTGTCTCAGAGTAAAATTTAGTATTTGAGAAGTAAACAAATTGAAATTGGCTGTCTAGAAACTTGTCAAAAGAAACATTAATGGTGTACAGAACGTGAGAGACAAAAAGAAAAGGCGCTAATTAAAATTCGGTCGATCTGCTTACAAACAGTGGGTACCGGGATTGGGTATCGAGCTCGCTGCTGGAATTCACTGTCATGTTTGGAGTTTGGGAAGTATATTCTGAGAGGAAATGATCCTAACAAAGAATACTGACAATGAAATTGATTGAAGAGTGTATAAAGATATTTCTTCTTCAGAAGATGTGTTCCGGAATTACCCTCTGGTGCCATTCACATAATTTCACTCTTTCTCATTTTTTCTTCTTCAGGGCGGAGGGGCAACAGAAATTAACACCTAAGTGTATTATAAGGTCTTGCGCACTCCTTTTTGTGTGGGGGGGGGGGGGGTCCACGTGAACCACCCCCTCTGAAAACCACTTTGCTGGTGGGTTTTTACCAAAACTCTGGTCATGGATGCATGGGGTACATCACACGACACATAATAAAGGGAAAGATGAAATTACTAATTAAAAAATGGCGGTCCAAAAACTTTTTCCATAATAGGAGAACATAAATACATTTACATTACCTAAATATGCGCAACTGATTTTTAGGTATTTACATAAATTTTTGGACAAACAAAAATAATTTACCGTTAAAAAATAGCGCACGAAAAACTAAATGTTGGATCCACGTGGACTCCCCCACCCCCCTTTTAAGATGTCGTCATAAAAAAAAAAATCTTGACGAATATTTCTGAATTTAGTAATATTTTCTTATTTCAAACCATCGGAGTCGGACTCTTTCTGACGTTTAATGTATGGATAACGGACGGACGAGGACGAGATTGTATAGGCAATGTGAACCCCGATTCATATGCGTATTGAAATTTGAATGAGGCTTGGCCGTCATCGTCTGGCTTCGTGTAAGGCTCTCTCTCTCTCTCTCTCTCTCTCTCTGAGGATCGCAAAATTGCGCCACCCATTGTCAGATACTAATTGGGGGAGGGGGTAGGACATGGCCTGCTCGATTTGAGCATTTGGGATTTCTAAACGGTAATTTATGGAATTCTTACGTGCATTTTCAATCCCACAATGCACAAATTTTGAAATTCCACCTGAAGGAAGCATACACGATTAGTAAACATGTTCAAAATTCAGCACAAAGAAATAGCCATCTCATTACCCGACTATATCCATAAACAGAAAATGTCAAACACTCGGCAATATCATCCGTCGAGATATAGAGTAAAAACAATTACAAAACATGAACAGCTTCTTTCCCCGAATTTTAACTACTTAGTTCTCCAGGTAGACAAGAATGAATATTTATTAATCTTTCCCTGGAGATAGCCAGCGCACACAAGTGTTAAAAAAAAACTATGTTTCAACACTTGTGTGCGCTGGCTATCTCCAGGGAAAGATTAATAAATATTCATCCTTGTCTACCTGGAGAACTAAGTAGTTAAAATTTCAAAAAACAAAAGAAAAATAAATTGTATATGTAAATATACCGTTCTGATGCTATCCGTTATAAGAAAGCGATGGACACCTTTCGGACCTATACCTATAGATGATATCTATCGCTCCTGATAGCTCAGTTAGTTAGAGTGCCGTGCTATAGTGATACTCTCTAAATGCAAAAGGAGTGAAAGGGCGAGTGAATCTTGATTCACTCGAGAAGGAGTATGAACCACTCGAAAGGGAGTGTGAACCATTCAAAAATAGTTGCATGTGTTGGTTACTTCACTCCAAAAAGAGTGAAAAAAGAGTGAGAGTGAACACTGCTCTGAAATGTGTTGTCCTCCATTTAACTCTTTAAAGAGTGGATATTCGCTCGCTTGAAATGAGCGTCACTCCTTTTTGAGTCCACATTTCACTATTTACTCGTTCTACTAAATATTCACTCAAAAAGGTGTAAAGTTCACTTCAAACGAGTGAATGTTAAATGGAGGACAACACATTTTAGAGTGGGTTCACTCTCACTCTTTTTTCCCTCCTTTTGGAGTGAAAGTTCAGTGATTTTCTCTTTTTGGAGTGGATTAACCAACACATGCAGCTGTTTTGAGTGGTTTGCACTCTTTTCTTTTTCGAGTGAATTAGGATTCACTCGTTTTTTTCACTCTTTTTGCATTTAGAGAGTACTGAGGTCGCCGTGTTCGAATCCGGCCCCAAGTGCACATTTTTTCCAAACACTTGTGTGCGCTGGCTATCTCCAAAGGGAAAGATTAATATATTCATCTTCTTTCCCCGTACTGTAATTGACTGGAACTCGCTTCATCAATCGTTGTACGATGCCGTTGTACGATGATACAAAATGATTTGGAAAATTTTCAAAACTTGCCTTCCTGATAGCACAATCTAGTCTGTAATATTTTTTCTTTTTGATTTGTTTCTCTTCAACCTTCGTCATTCTCAACTAGATACTCTGTTCGCAGCTTTGTTGAGCATGTAATTAGATATAGATAAGGTCATGTGATCCCACAAAAATTACATAGAAATCCTGACTTTTACACTCATTTTATCCCACAAAGCGCTAGTAGGGAATTTTGAGCAGGATCATGAAAGGCTTTGTGGTTCTTAAACTTAATATTGTTCATCCCTAAGTAGAACAGGAAAGCGTGCCAACATTGCAATGCGATGATTCAGAAAAAACACCCTCTGGCTCGCGCCGGATGTTGATGCCGATTTGATTCACTGTTGGCTGCCGCCGGATGTTGATGCCGATTTAAATTCATTCTGTTGCTGTTTAAGGATGGCATGTCCTGCCCCCCAGCCATTGAATATCATTACAGAGGGCGCAATTGCACTTGCTTTACCGTAAACTCAGACGATGGCGGCCATGTCCCTCATTCGGACGTGGAAACAAACCACAAACCAATTTGGGGCTTTGATTTGGGACATTCATGGTTGTTACCCTGGCCCGGTACCATGGCCCATTTACGATCACGTCCTCGCCCGTTATTCGGATATTATAAAATAATCCTAACAGTGGTTGATTCTTCAGCTTCACCGGTTTTGGAATAAGAACATACAGCTTGATCATACTAATAAGTCTCAATCAAAGATTACATAGGGCCTACCTGATGGATCATTCACATATGATATGGATATGGTGTAAGGTTGGCGCTTCAAACTATAGTATAACCAAGGGCATTTAGTGACAGAAAAAGGACAACAGTATGGTTCTTTACGCAAGATAAAGCCGAATTGCCTATTGGGGTTCTCTGGGTGATAAATTTGCTCATTTTTAAAAGAATGTCTTTTGGTGAAAATTGGGGGACTTAACTTTTCCCACCTTACAGTACGCGTACCTTTTACTGAACTTGAGATGTGAACTATGTACATCACTGTACATGTATGCTTAGTTGCGCTTACATTATACGATTCATTAAAAACCAAACCGTACGTTGCTCATATCTATATTTTTGTGCACCACTTGCAAAATTAAAAACGGTTATCAATTTTGCATGAGAAAGTGCGTATAAAGCGAATATTACTCTTTTGTTTGGATCACAGAATGTCTTTCAACTTCCATAGTATTTGAATATACCCTGCCCTGCATGCATTTCGTCGATTGTGACATTGAAGTTAGCACATTGTAAAAGAGCCTTTTGGCAGTTTTATAGGTACAGATGTATTAATAACAGATATAGGAATATTTTCAGCATCATTCCATTAAACATATCAACATTATGCCTTCAAAAACGTACTAAGTCGGCCTAAGCAAAATATCGCATAACACGTTACGCATAAGATCATATTAATAACTTCCCCAAAACAATACACACTTTTCCAAATACATTGAGTTAAAATTAATGGTTGTGTGTAATGTTGTATGTGTTTTTTGTGTGCTTGCATACATACATACATACATACATACATACATACAAACACTTTTACACATATTTAACACACAGAGGTCTCCATATGACATGTTTTGTGGAGGCATTTCAAATGTCATTGCAAAATGCCTGTGAAACATCAAGAAGCAATTTAAAATATACTTCTTTGTGGAGACGTGAAAATTGTATCCACAAGGAACACGTCTCCACAAGTATAGTACCAAACTCATCAAACTCTCCACATGAATATACAGGTGAGAGCACACACACACACGCACGCACCTTCCCACATTTATCCTTCTCTTTCTTCCCTCCCCTTGCTTGGTCGTCTCCACCAAACAACACACACACACAAAACCACTATGCGAATTGCACTTTTGCTTTGGAGCTAATACATCTTCATAAAAAGATGACAACGTCTTCAAAAAACTGGGGTTTTGGCTGCCAAAATGATTTTTTGTGTGTGATTCAAAAACACGACCATGCATACTATTTTCTTATTAAACTTCACTGAATGGCTACCTGTGAAAAAACGCATTTATTTCAAAGACAGTGCGATAATGTATTAAATGCGTAATGGACATGCACATTCACCATATCTCATTCCTGCCTCACATGATACACGCATTATGGCAAGTATAAAGGGCATAACGGATTGCTGCAACGCGTTGCGAGAAGGAGCAACGCGTTGCGACATTGTGAGAAAAGTCAAAAGCGTTGCGATTGCGGACAACGCGTTGCGACATTTCGCAACGCGTTGCGGAACATTTCGGCAACGCGTGGCGAATTCGGCAACGCGTTGCGGTGTCGGCCAATGTTCAAAAAATCATGAAGTTCTGTGACGCATTTCAAAAATATAAATCTCACAACGCGTGGCGACCTTCGCAACGCGTGGCAAAACCTTCACAACGCGTTGCGGCAAATACGTTATGACCCTTATTGCATTCAAAACGCGTTTGTGAAGTTTACAACGTGTTGGAATCTCGTCACAGCGTTGTGAAGCTTGCACGCGTTGTGAAGGCATAAGGGTCATAAACGTATTGCCGCAACGCGTGTGGATCTATTTTTTTAAATAGGGCACAGAAATGTATGATTTTGATTGGTCCGGGACACCGCAACGCGTTGCCGAAATTCGCAACGCGTGCCCGAAATGTCGCAACGCGTTGCCAAAATGTGCGCAAACGGTTGCGACTTTCATCACAACGCGATTGCGGCAATACGGCAATACGTTATGACACCTATGGCTTGTGAACCTTCGCAAGCTGTGAAGGTTGCAACGCGGTGTGAAGTCGCAACGCGTTGTGGAAGCTGCAACGCGATGTGAGTTTTCACAAACGCGTTGTGGGTCTAATTTTTGAAATACGTCACCAGAAATTCGTCCTTCTAATGGTCTCCGGACGCCGCAACGGCGTTATCTTCTTGCACGCGTTGTCCGGAATGTCGCAACCGCGGTGTTGAAAATGTCGCAACGGGGGGGCGTTGCGCAAACGATCTGCCTTTATGGCTTGCCATACAAGCAAGCTCGTACCCAGGACTCCGATCCAGCATTAGGACAATACCACTGATCTCTATACAATGGATTGGAAACCTGGGCTTCGCAATTGAAGCACTGATGGCCTTGTTGGTCCTCAGAAAGAGCCCAAGCAGGGGGTAAAGGTGCACGAGAGATTTTCAAGTTCCTCCATATTTTGGTAGTGATCATATAGATTAGACACCACCATAGATTCAATACCTTTTATTTGGCTACAGAAATAACAGAAATGGAAAACAAAAGGTGATTGTATATGCTTATATTAAATAGAAAAACATAGGCTGAATTTCGTATTGCTCCTAACGAAATTAGAAATTTCACAATTTTGCACCAAAGAAACAGGTCTAAGCTTAATCTTTCAGTTGGGGATTTTTAATTTAGAAAGCTTTACACCATTGCAAAAAATAAGAATTTTTACATTTTTGTTTAGGGATAACCTGTTAATTGAAATCTCTGCGTTGAACACACAACAGACGTTCATTTTATATACAAACTGTTCCCATTGAAATGGGGATAAGCGGACATAACAGCTACAGAATCAGGCAATTCAGTGAGCTCATTTATTTGCGCGTATGGGATGGCATGTCTCTAAATCGGGCACCGAGATAACACTTCTGTTAAACAGGTACCTCTGGAATGGTATTGTGTTCGGTAGACCAAGATGCCCGCCCGTTGCTCCATTCATCTAATATACAATTCTGTGTGGTAGCCAACCATTTTATAGAGATCAGTGGACAATACTCGCCTTGCTATGCCAAAATATCATAGAAAGAAACTCCAATCTGCTGCAGAAAAAGTTGTTTCTTACAGCCCCAAACTCTGGAATAATTTACCCATCTCAATGCGCACCAAGCCCACTTCTTTGTATGATGTGTGTATGGATGTATGTAGTATGTATGCATATGTATGATGTATGTATGTATGTATGTATGTATGTAATGTATGTATGGTATGTTATGTATGTTGTATGTATGTAGGTATGTATGTATGATGTAACTGTATGTACTGTATGTATGTATGTATTGGTGTATGTATGTATGTCTGTATGATGTATGTATGTATGTATGTAATGAGTTGTGCGTGCGTGCGTGCGTGCGTGTGTGGTGTGAGAGAGTAGGCTACGGATATGCCGTAATAATATGTTTGTTAAATTTCAATGCCTTTTCAAAACTTTTTAGCAAAAGGTTATCTCAGCTTACGACCTTTCTTCATTAGCAGTCTGGTTCACAAAACTCGTAATCGGCGGGGGCCTCTTATAATGCCCTAAATGGGTGTTGCCATTTTATCACAAATATTTTCGCCCCAAAGGAGACATACAACATCCCCGGTAAATGCTTAGTTACCTTTTGTATTTTGTGTAAGTACACCAATGGGGTGTTTTCCCAACTTCTCAAAACGATAATGGATACAGTCACCATCGGGCCTTATTATCCTTTTCAAAAGTGATCTACAATCAACAGAAACAACTGACAAAGGTTGGTTTTCTTACTTTTTCGAAGATGGGTAGCGATATTTTATCGACTCAAAAAAAAGACAGCACATTTTATATTGTATGCACCATTGCAGCTTATTTTTTCTTTGTCTGACGTCACATTCAACTGCAGCTTTACGCGTCCAATGATTGCCTAAATTTGACAAATAGCGTTGAATTGTTTCCGGATTTAGTGGCGTCAACTTATTCCCTAGGTTAAAATGGTTATATAACCAATCGAGCGAGAGAAACTTGCTGTGTGAACTCGCAAAACGGAAAAAAGGGCAATAGGCAAAGAGAACACGAAAGTCAGCGACGGTCTTTTCATCTTTCGCCTTCAGAGTTGAGAATAAACCCGAGCTGGAACATATGGCTTTTTCTAACTGCTTTTATTTTCTAGCTGTGTTGTTGCTGACAATCGGATCCAAAGGAATAATTCTTTGATTACGGGAAAAACTGATAAAGGATAAAATTTTTAACAGACAGGGTAGCCAAACACCCATCATTGGGCTAAAAACGGCCGTTGATTTACTACAACGAAAAGGCATGATTCCTTTTATGTGAGTTAATTTGTTTCAATTTATTGTAGTATAATATGCCAGACATTTAGCTCGTGAACCCTGAAAAGACATGATTTAACTTCATTACAGTTAATTTAATTTGACAATAATGTATTTCACATATAATTTCTCACCATTTTAGTTTTATAATGTGTTTAATTCGAGTGCCTTGCACACAATATTTTTCGCAATTGTGTGTTACGAACTCGCGGCTCTTATTGTAAAGAGTTCTTTTATTGATGTTAACAACTCTGATTTAACGTTCAAAGTTCAATCTACATTTGCTATAAAATATATTATTATGGATAATAAAGGTAAATATTCAGGAAAGCACGTGTAGAAGATTTCGATGTATACTAATTTGTTTTTGTCTAACAATCGAATAATTGGATTGACAGGATCATTATTGTGATGGACAGATTAAAATCGGCACTTACCTACCCTCATTACGTTTATCAATAAACAACATGTTTCAATAGAACAAAAATGCAACCATCATGAACTGTGGTTGTTTGTTTGTTTGTTTATTTTTGTTCCAACTTAACGCATTTTCTAAACTTAACATTTGGAGCAGATTCACAAATTATAACCAATTATAACTATATTTTTGAAACAATTTCTAAACGTTATATCTTGGCGGCAGTTTCAGTTATTAACTCAACTATTTCAAAACCATTAAAGCAAATACACACTATAAATAGTGACATATCTGTCTGTTCACTACATAAAACCAGATGCAGATTAGATCAATGTTTTCCACACTGAGTTTTTTTCTTATAGAACCACAAAAAGATGAAACAAGACGAGTCCTTAAAGGAAATCTTCTGCATTTTAGTGCACATTTTGTGAAATGAAACAACAATAGTTTGTAACATTATATGTAATGAATATATGCAAGCAATCACTCATAATGCTCAACCTTTTATTGTGAACAAAAGACTTCAGTTCAGGTTACTTGTCTGGAATACATCTGGTTATTATTTTGTGAGTAGAAATCGCATTGCATGTAACAACCAAGCTTCAAGTTACCAGATACTTCCCTTTTAAAGGGACTTTAATCCAGTGGCAAAGGCCAAATCATATTTGTAGAAATATCTGTCATACATTGCTAAACAAAAGTTGTGCCTGTTTACCACACATGGAAATATTAGTCCTGCTTAATGAAATATTTCCATGCTATTCCGTGTTAAAATATACATACAAATAATTATTTCTGCACCACAATTGTATATTATACCGCATTTGAAGTATGATTTTGGATATAAATTGGCTATAGAAGTCATTCTACACAGTTTAAAATTTGTCAAGCAAGATTTTGCAATCTGACCCACCAATCAGAAAAACTGTTACTAGCTACCTTTAGGTTATGACTAGTCTCATTTATTTAGTGCAGTCAGGGAATGTCACTATCACTATTGGTGCAAGTAGGGTATGTATATCACTGACCATGGCCATTTATGAAATATGATCTCTTGAACTCACGCCAGTTATCATAACAGCTAGAAATGTAAACAAGGGATGGGCTGTACACACAAAACTGTGTACCACTGCATGAGCATGATGAGGTGTTTGGTCAATTCAGGATTAATCTTCTTCCTGGCAGAAGAAAAATCGGCCTGTTAGTTAAACCCCAAATCGATATGAATTCATTTGGTTGACCCAAACTTATATTCAAAGTTTGTGGATTATCTTTCAATCATCACAAAATACCTTTTGTAGCCATTTCCATAACTTATACTAGATTTTATCCCCCCCATGTGTCACCCTATACAAGTTTTGGACAGCGTCGATTAGTTGGGCGAGGAGGCAGAATTGTGGCTCGATTCACCTGTATCATGAACGAACTGAGACATCTCGCCTTCATGTATACAGAATGAAATACCAAGGCTTTTGGTGTTTCCCTCGCATCCAAAACACGGGCGCGCAAGCCTCAAGTCAGTCACGTTCACTCACTCTGTTTCTTGAATATTATTAAAGCAAATACGATTAGTCAGAATTCTTGAGAGTAATGTAGCTATGCGTTTACGTTGAGTGGAATTATTTTATTAAGTAACTAATGAGTTTTCTTGCTGCCGACTACAATTTTCAATAGTTTTAGGCGTGGAATTTTTAATTTCATCCAATGCACATCCCCTCATTCAATGCCACACCTTCGGAAAAATACTAGAGGTGACCACGATTGGTTGAAATCTAACTAAGAACTATATCCGGGCCTGTTTCAAACTTTACACAATTCGATCAAGTTCACTATATGGCATCCAGGTTATACATGATCATGGTGTATCCTGAGACGAATATGTGTATGTGTCAGGGGTCCGGCTGCTTCAATATGTCGTTGGAAAAGAAATAGCATTCATTTGTAAGACGCGGCGTCAATTATTTTGATAGATTCAATATACTAAAACCACAGTCTATCCTAACGAAGACGAACATAAATTTGTTGTGCAGATCCGACCAACCCAGATTTGGCCGTTTTGTTTATTTTTTTTAATTGGACCCGTGCGCATGTAAATATGGATGGTTGCCTTTGAAAAATGTTAACGAAGCGTTTTACGTCATTTGAAAATAAACATACACATCTCACGTAATTTTTTAAAAATGAACTTTGGTAAGCTGGTACGCTATACTTGGCATTTAATCAAACGATAAAAACACCATGCACATTGTTGAACAAGTACTTCAAGTCTGATATTGTACAAAAGGTGTGTAAATGTCTGAAAATAGGTCATGCTTTGGCAAATCTACAAAGTGTAGAGGAACTAGGTCTAATTGTTATAACCTTCAGCAACCGGCCAAAAAGTCGTTCTGTCAATAAACACAAAAACTATCATACTGTTGTTTTTTTTTTGTTTTGCGTTCTTGTTTCTATTTCTGTTTGTATTGGTTTTGGCGTTTGCAACTAATACAGGGTCAGTTTTTTTCCACACAAAACGGAATTTACGTGGACACTCATGATGACGGGGCCGGCTGGGGTCATCGCGGATCCCCGTCCCTATAAAAAATAGCACCTTTAATTATAACCCTTTCTCCATCCGGGCCTTTCCGATACATTTTGTGAACTTACATATATAGCATCGTTTCCGAATTTAAAAGTTTGGCATTAAAGGCCGACTCAGAGATTTCCTGAGAGCGCCCTCAATTTCCAAAAAAATTGTGTTTTTTTGCATGTACCATAATGCTTCCATAACAATGCACTGTGTGAATTGCTCAAGCTTAAATTGAAATTCCTTCATATAGAAAATTACAACTTTGTTATAAAAGTTCCTCCGGATCCGTAACTTTTGTTATACACATTACCTATGGGACGTAATACTAACATAACTGTTTACTGTAAAAAAAATAAAAAAAATATGCGTTTAAACAAAAAAAAAAAAAAAAAAAAACAAAAAGGAAACAAAAAAAAAAAAAAAAAAAAAAACATCAAACGAAAATCCGATTCATCTCAATCGGATTGTGCATTTAGGTTACTATCTTTAGTTCTAGTTGACTATTTTTCGTTATTACACAAAAAATAATATTTCGATCTCTGATTCAGACTTTAGCATCGTTTTCGTTAAAGTTGGCATTATACAAGTGGCGCTTTTGCATGTTTATACAAGCCAAGCAAAAACGTATTGGTCGAGGTCGAATATCTGTCTGGGTGTTTTTAACATCCTTTCAGACCTTGACATTTGCTATGTGTTGACGGGCATTTGGTGGCCAACCTCCAACTTTTGCTTATTTTAGTCATCCAAGCAAACGCGCTGATATTTCCTGCCTTTTGTTCTGTCTCAGTCAAACTTTTGGACCCGGGTTTGAACAGTTCTTGCGATTTTAAGTTTGAAGGCGAAAAACATTTAGCTCTAAAGAAAAAGGGCAATATTGGTAACGGTAAGTATTAACCCAGGAGCTAGCAGACATTTGTAACACATCTCAAGTACAAAAGGTTTGAGGTATTAAATACGTTAACATACTGACCGGGACCCTGAAACCGTATTCTTAAGTGCAGCAACATGGTGCCTTAAGGAGAGGGGGCCAAGACTAAGTTTGTACAGAGGTCAAATTTTGTAAATTGATTCCAATCATGTTGAAAATTATGGCCATTATTTGTATAACCTTAAGGATTCAGACAAGGTATAGTTTGGACTATATACAGCCTAAAGTTTTCCGAGTATAGCTACAAACAGCAAAAATCAATAAAAAGTGTCAATTCCAGTTACAGGGGTCAAATTTTAAAGTTGCTCCTATTGGTCAAAAAAACGGTGCCAATTATTAGGTGGAGTTCATAGGGTTTATGATGAAAAGTTTTGACTGTCCTAAAATTCTTAGTTCCGATGTAGGGGGAACAGAAGTTCAACGTCCTTCATTCAATTGGGCTTGCTTGACTTGTGTCCCTCCCTACTTTCTTCAGGAAGCATTTTAGACAGTCAACACTATTCTTATTTTAATCCTATGAACTCACCAATAATTTGCACCATTTTTTAATCCAAATCGGAGCAACTTTAAAATTTGACCCCTGTAACAACTAAATTGACCCCTCTTGTATTGATTTTTGCTGTTTTTAGCCGATGGTCTTAAATTTTGCATTATAGCTACACCTGACCTTTCATGAATCCTTAATGGTTGACAAATAACATGTATACTGTTTAACATGATTTGGATCATTTAAAAATTTGACCCCTGTACAAACTTTGTCTATGGCCCCCCTCTCCTTAAGGCCCATTTTCGGCACTAAGAATCACGTTCTCATGGGTCCCTGCCAGACTGTCTACATATTTTATCACTCCAAACCTTTTGTACTCAAATGTGTTCAAATGTCTGCTGCTCCCTGGTCTATATGGGTCCTGGCCGTTTTATTCCTGTTGTGAACATGTTTCGAAAATCCACAGAGCGTGTTTTCCCCGGCTGGATACTTCGCCACTTGGTAATTGATATAATTGAATGGACGGTTTGTTAATTTGGGTCACATTTTCAAATAAGTGTTTGTGTCGACTGTGTCAAAGTGCTTAGGGCACTTTGTATACTGCACGTGAAATCAACACTTCTAAAAGTAAAGTAACATTAAATAAATTGTGTTTTGTGAGATCTATATTTGTTGACACTGTAAAAAGTATTATAGAGTATACTGTAAATATTAATTTAATTAAAACACTCAAAACATATTTAATGAGTTATGTGAATGTGTTAGGAATAAAAAAGCACTGACGAACATCATTAGTAGGCCTATCCACAAATTTTAAAGATTTTTTAGTTTTTTAATTTGTTTAAACTTTACAGTTTGTTGTAAATATTTAAAAAACACTGCAAAATATACACTACTTAGCACTTATAATATAATTGCTTGTAGAAAACTATATACTGCTCGCGAGCTTCCGAGCGTTTTGAAGGTTTAATTATTGGACAACAGATCCTACAAAAGAACCCCCTAACTATAAGTTTTAAACTTATCACTGATGCTTCTTGGATTATATAAACATTTATTAAAGAAGCACATATACCTCATCCACCCAAATTCTACAAATGGATGCGGCAAGTTGCACTAAATATTATACAAATGTATAGCATTTGCTATTCTTGTTTTATTGTTATTATTACTTTTTTTGGCTAAAAGCATACGTCCCGGCATAGACTTATGCCATATATAATATATCAGCTGAACGGTTTAGAGAGGTCCCGTGGACGAGCAATATTAAAGCTTTTGAAGATAGGTATCAAACTCCCAACTCAAATGTTAGATCGAAATAAATTGAGTCTTTTTATAACCATGGAGTTATTAGAACAATCTCAGGTGTGAATTCATCTCTCTTTGTGGTTTGTCCTCTCAGTGCCCCGAAAAAGGTGACGAAGCGAACTCTCCTTTTTTCTAAAGTTTCAGTTTTGTTACACTTTAGAAAATTGCTAAACCTTGTGGTTAAAAAGCCCGTGGAGACAGATTAAAAACACCTCATAATTTGCTAGCCTGGTCATGCAAGTGTAAAGATTTCTGCAAAGTTAAAAGTGTATAGAAATTAAATTTCATCTACATCTATGACATATAATTGAGACTTCAGAAAGATGATATCCGTGATTTGGTATGAGATTACTGGCAACCGCGGCGTTTGGGATTTTTTGGCCATTTGAATGACGCGAAACATTGCATAATTGAAAGATTTCTGTCGTCCGTTCCATGTACAAAATTGAGTTTTCATGAACTTTCTTATAATATTCTACACAATGTGTCGTTCCCGCAGAACTTAAACCGTACTTAAACCTGTAGCCTAACTTTGGTATTGGCTTATTTATGCCTGCATTATGGTTGCAATCCAACAAATTTTTATGATGATTGAGAACCGTTTATTTGATTTTGCATTTTCAACGAGTGCAATATCAAGGAGTAGCGGCGGGTTGGGGAGGGGGAGTTCTTAGCTCCGAAGTTTTAAGATCCGTTCAAAGTTTTGACCAAAGTTTGTTTTTTTTTGGGGGGGGGCGTGTTTCCCGCTTCCATTTTGTTTCATTTTTTGGGGGAAGGGGTCTAATCGATATATGCACCTTATTTCACGCAGTCCTATTATTGCTTGGTTGTTCATAATCAGCATCAAAACTTCAACCTTGGTAGTCTCTGCAAAAAACCTGCACACGTGTATTTTGTGTTTTTCAAGGTCCACACCATCCACAATGTTTTGTATCGTAACATGATCTAATGTATCACGAGTTCACACGAAAATGCAATGGCTCATTTCTTTTCAACACTGAAATCATTCAGCACTTAAAAAAAAACGACAATACACTTCCTTACAAGGTCCGCTAATGCACTTTCTTATCAGTGTCCCGAATGGCCTCATATCATGTGTATCCCTCAAAGACACCAGTCAAAATAAATCTTCTATATATATCTGTCTGCACTTTAAACTAATATGTCTCTGATTGGCTAATTTAGTAATTGGCAATCATCTCAACCCCATCTGACTAACCAACCAAATTGGCTATTAGTGGGCCCTATTCAACCCTTCCATTTTTCTTTACATTGAGAATACCCGTATGTTGTTGTTATAAACGCCTATCTATCAGGCGTGTTTTTTTCCCTGAAAAATGTCGTTTATATTATATGTCATTTGTTCACAGGCTATGGCGGCCAAATCTCATTCAATATAGCAACCTCACCCATGAGTCGAAATAGGTACAAACAGCTTTCAGACTTCAAACACAAACCGATTTAGGTTCTTTACCATCGTACATAAGATAGGCCGGTCATATGGTGTTTATACAATGACCAACTTACGACGGTCCTTCGTCTTCGTCCGTTATTCATATTATAAAATATTTAAGAAACAACCGATATATATATAATATTTACCAGTGAGTTGATTCTTCAGCTCCAATGGTTTTGGAATATTAAAATATGCTTGTAACGATGGGTAAAAAAAATCAGGATTGTTCGCAGATTTCAGGTTTACACGGGTTAAACCAATAGTAAAAACAAGCCTGTAGACCCTTGTGACCAAACTCTGGGAGACAAAGATGTGACGGCTCTAGGGTTTCCCTGATCGATTTGAAAGTTTTTTTGACTTGGGCTTGCCGCTTCAATGTTCCGGCATTTTGGGGAAAGGGCACACAAAGTTTAACAACAGGGGGTAACAATTGAAATTGTCATCCATTTTATTAAATTGCATGTCAAATTACTCGCCTTATCAAACGAATCTAAAAATGTATAGTTTGTTATAGATCCGACTTCAAAATGAGGACGCTATGGCCGAAAATGTCCAAAGGTCAATGCACCTTCAGTCAATGTCAATTGTTAACGCATAAACCGATTTTTAAGACGTATTTCTAATTTTTAATGTTTTCGTGTATGACAAATTCAATTTTTGGCAACTTTAACAGTGCAATGTTAGTCTTGGTGACCTTGAAACCTGAATAGCCGCCATTTTGGCATTTCAGTCAAGAACTAAAATTTGAACATTAAAAGTTGCAAAATTGAATTTGTCCATACACTAAACCAAGATAATAGACACATAGCATCTTTAAAATGGGTTTATATTAGCACTTTGACCTTTACTGAAATTGCATTGACCTTTGGACATTTTTGGCCATATTGTCCTCCTTTGAAGTCGAATCTAGACAAACTATCTCATTTTTAGATTACCTATGATCATGGCGATAATTGTGAACTGTTTTTCAATTTTTACCCCCGTGTTAACTTTGTGTGCCCCTTCCCCAAACTGCCGGAACATTGAAGCGGCAAGCCCACGTCCAAACTTTCAACCATCGATCCTTTGGCACCCCAGACGCCTTCAACTCTTTGTCTCCAGGCGCCGCAGGCAAAACAGTTTGAGGATAGATGAGCGGGCGAGTGGCCGGAAGGTGAACTTTGGAAAGAAAGTGTTATAGAGGCAAGAGGGGACGATTAATGGGGCGGCCATGGTAAAGGGGGTGGCTGGGAGGATGGAGTTTGAGTAAGGGTGGTAGTGTTGGATTGTGAGTTCGATTTCCCCTCCTCCTTCTCCCTTCTGAATCTCACCCAAAATGTCCAAAAGAAATTACAACAAACGCGTGCAAACCACAACCAATTTGGTGCTTTTGATGTGGGTCGGTCATGGTGTTCCCCTGACCCCACATACGAACCTCTCCTCCTCGTTTTCGTTATTAATACAGCAAAAATCAGAACTAACCCTTCCCAGTGGAGTTTGATTCTATTCTTCAATCTCCAACGGTTTGTGGAATACGAAAATTTCCTTGCCAACATAAAAAAATTCACTTTTACGTGTTTAACCATTGGCACTTCGAAACATTGGGGTTCTTGGCGCCCCCTCCCCTTCTCCCCTGTTTTGTCTCCAGAGTTTGGTCACGGGATCTACCTGCTGGCCTTTTACTACAATGACGACGTCTTTTGGATTTTCTTGAAAACGCTACCTGTTTTTTTTTCATTTCCATATTTTGCAAATTGCAATGAAACCCAAACCCTGCCCCAAACCATAGTAAAGTCCGGACGCCATTTCGTGTGATTTTTGCTCTAACTTAGAAATGTTTACTATAGTTTTTTTCTCAACAGATTCTAATGCTTTAGAACATCTAGTTGAACAATCAACCTGCTGACAGTCTATCAGCATTGAGCTTTTGAGATATGTAGCGGAAACAAAATGGCCGCCAAGTACCAATTTTTTAAAGAAAAATTCTCAACTTTTTTTTTAAATGTTTTATTTTTTGCTTGTTGTTTTGTTTATTTAAAGTATTAATTAACATTTGAGGTGAGTTTGAGATGATTAGGATTTTGGTTTTTCTTGTTATTTTACATTCAAATTGTTTTATGTCAAGATGGCATCTTACTCATAAAAGCAACAACACAAGGGGACATGTTAAACCACTTTTAACAAGGGGACATGGTTTACAGGTGCTCAAACGTACGAGAGATTCTTTAGATTTGGAAGGCGGATTGGTAATATGAATAACAATCTTGATAAGCTCGTCAGGAAGGGCATCCGGTCCAATATCTTTTTTGGCTTCCAATAAATCCTCACACAGCAGTATTGCTGCAGTGTGAGGTGTATCCTCCCACCTCCTCGTTAGCGGGGACAAACCCGGATTTAAAACTAGTTTAACTAACTGCAGAGGCCTCTATGCGCTTAAAAAAAACACAGCAAAGTAAAGTCTTGATCTCGTGCGACAGGCCACCTTCATTATTCACAGCCCTGTGTTATGGACAACAAAGGCAACCACACTGACAGAGGCTAGAAACAAATGTATGTACAACTAGAACTGAAAGGCCAGGGGCACCAGTCCTGATGATCATGGCTAGATAGATCTTTACTTTTGTATAGTGTGTCGTTATTGGTTGACTATATCCATCATGACGAGTTTGCGTGAAGAAAAAAGCTCTTTTAAGAAAAGCAAACTCAAGGTGCCATTTACCAAAAATATTAACACACACTAGAATATACACAAAACATCTAGACGTCACCAAGGTCAGCAATCTCACAGACTTTGACTACAGATGATCTAGCTCTTACAACCGATCTGATATATGTGGTGCAAGGCCCAGATCTCTAACTCAACTGTGACGAAAAGCTGCAATCTAAATGCCTACATTTTGAATGCCAAGAAGACGATGAACCATCACGAGAAATAATCATCAACCTATCACACTACAGACAGTAACCCAACTCCAGAGGTGAGATACTTTTCAAGGACCTAGGGTCATCTTTGCAAGCAAATACTTCCCTGTCACTCAAAGGAACGCTTTTGAATGCAATACTACACCACTTATGGTAATCTGGTCTCTAGCTCTAATGCAACAAGATGAGTCCTTAGACCTGCGCAGAGATTATCCTGTTATGGATCTTAGATCTGGACCATGAAGAAATAGCTACAGGATAACTGGATGCAACCTCACCAGGCTTCCTTCTTATAAGTGTAACATATCCTGGTGTGATCACTTGACCAAAGCACACAGATATATGGGAGGATATCCCTCCAATATTTCATCTTCTGTTTGCCCAACGCCGGGAGGTGGCGGGACGATTGCGCGCGGTGCACTGTCATCGTGTGGGCGATTGAATAAAGTATGGGCCACATTTTGGAGGTCACCATGACCAAACGGGGCCATCGCCCCTTTTAACTACATTGAGGTGATTGCTCGACACATCAAGCAGATCCATCTGACTCTCCAACTTAATATTGGACCGGGACATTTGGCGCTACGTGGTGAACAGCATCTCGGCTGCGGGCGGCCGCTATAATGACAATCACCCACCACATATCTTATTTAATATCTTTACCTTATAAGTCAGCTTATATTACACATGATTTTACATTCCACAACCTGAAATTTTTGTAAGAATTACAGCGTAAGCGCTCCAAATGCCAGTAACACGTCCATCTTCGATGTTTCAACAATATCAAAGATATCCAGAATAGACCTAAGCATATAATTGGATTGCCAGAAGGGGGAGTATCAAACTCAGTGTTATTAACCCACTTGAAACACCGAAGAGCAGTTTTTGGAGCAACTACTCTCTTCCACCACATGTTTTAATCAAGGGCCCTAAATACTTTGCCACCTGATGCCTAAAACTCAGTGTATAGACCCTCATCTCCTGGCGGTCTGTACATCTCATGACCTCGCATTTGAGACCCCCATATGCCAGCCATCAGAGATCATTTATTCTTAAAACTGCCCGCATCGGAAAATGGCACCTTCCTAAGAAGCCCATTCCTACTAACAAAATACTGCTCAAATTTCAAAACAATACAGGTCGTTTGGGTGATAGTGGTACATTGCGATTGCCCCCCCCCCCCAAAAAAATATGGGGTCTTTGGGTGAAAGTGTTAAAAAACTATGAGGTCTGTGGGGGACAACAATGCTGAAAATAGGTGTCTCACCAGCCTTACATACGCGTCACCCCTACTCCAATTTGGGAGTAACCCCAGGTTCTAATCTCACTGATTTTATCCACATGACATGCATATTTTTTTTCCAAAATTACATAAAATAATTGTCCTGGGATTGTATTCTTGTTTCTAACTCCCTTACTTCTAAGGAAAATGACTGGAACCTTCTTGTTTCTTGCGTAATTAGGCAGCAGCTAAATCTGTTGAAGTTGGTGGAGCAAGCTCACTGTTGATTGGGATTTGAGAGGTCTACATCCACCAGTGGACGAAAGGTAGGGCATCGATGATAAATGTGTTCCACAGTCTGTGATGGAGACCACATTGGCAGGCGGATGATTGTCGCAGCCCTCCATTGGTTCATATTGCTATTGAAACGACCGGCTCCTTTTGCGAATCCGGTTCAAGGTGACCCGTTTCCTTACACGAGAAAATTGCTAACCAGGTGTCTAGGTGTATAGTGGAATTGGTCTGAGAGTATCTAGCCAGGCATGTTCCATGTCCTGAAAAGATTGATTGGATGGGAGGCTAGAGATTTTAGAGCATCGTGTTGGACAAAGGTCGATGAGAAGCGCAGATCGCTGTCTGCCGAGCTTGGTGTGATTTCTTTTACATGGTATGCCAGCATTTGCGTTGTTTTCCAACAGAGCGTTACCAGTTCATGTGTGATTTTCTCTCCTCCGAAGCACTGCAGGTGCAATGCCTGAGCGCACTGGTAGAAACTCAGAATTGGAGTGGGACGAAGGGCAGCCAGCAATGGTTCTCAGAACTTTTTTGGTCCTTTCCAGTTTCTTTGTGTGAAAGCTATTGCCCATGCTTGGGCGGCATACTCAGCACCTGTAGACCAGAGCCAGGGCGGTTGTGCGTAGAGTGGATGGGCTAGCACCCATGAAGATATCAGCAAGGTGGCTCAGTCATGTATTCTTCTAAGATACCTTTGCACATAATGACGCGAGATGCTGTCGGAGTAAATAGCCCTGGTCTGAGCGAGGAGAACCCGAAAAAATATTATGCCCCGTCCAATTTTTTTGATATCATCGACAGCAGAAAAAAATCCTCTTTATTAAACCCATTAAAAAAAAAATCCCCTGACATCCCCTTTGGGGAAATTTTTTTATAGTGTTTAAAAGTCCGAACTCTTTCTGTTTTCGTGGAGTAAAGCTTTTGAGCAAACTTCTTTTTGATTATTATGCGGCTGCGGAAATACGCACAACTTTGCGATCGTGTTCTTCCGCTTACATAATTCCGCGCGTTTTATACCATAAATAGAATGCGCGCAGATTTCCTCGCGTGCTTCACAGGCTCAATGTTGATATTTGTCCGCCATGACGTCCAGTCGGCGGGGGAAAGACCTTTTCCTCACCTCTCCTGCCATAGACAGCTGACAGTCATAATCATCTCGGCGGCTTCATCTCAGTCTGCTGAAATTTGACGGCACCACCATTAAAGCGACCATATGGCATAAAAAATATTCAGACATAATGAACAGGACCCTTACTGAAATCACTCCAAAGTTTGAAACAATTTGGATGTTTACATTCTGTAAAACAGTAAAAACATGAAGATTCCATAGGGAATGTGGCAGTTCGTGGCAATTTCTGGACCAGAAAACCAAGTGTTGACTCTCTGACAGAATTACAGTGTATCTAGCATGTTTGTGACACAATTCAAAATCATTCAGACAGGATTCAGCATTGTGACTTTAGGCTTGTAGTAAGATATTGATCTGGCAAGTGAAAGATTGATTAGCCCGGGATTAGCACATATACAATAGCAATGTCTGTTAGCGTAGTACAGCATGCTTTTCAAGTTTGGTAAATAGCTGGCAGTACATGTGTCAGCATCCTTTTTTCCAGAAATTGCCACAACTGCCACCTCCCCCTCTGGAACTTTCCTGTTTTTACTGTTTTGACCGATGTAAACATCCAAATTGTTTTCAAACTTGTGGAAGTGATTCAGTAAGGGCCTTTTCATTTGCTTGAATATTTTTATGCCATTTATGTCGCTTTAAAGGAATGGCTGATCCCCATAGGTCGTGAGATTGCTGCTTTGTTTCAAAGTTCCGTCAGAAAGCTCAAGGTGTTAAATTTTAGTTGACAGTATGGTTTTTATAACTTAATAACTAACCCTAAACGGTAACAGGCTCAACTAAGTTTTGTAGGTTTGCTTCATAGAACTTTTCCTTGAAATAAAAAATAGAACTGATGAAGCTGTGGTGAAAATATGGATGTGAAGGCCTGTGTTTTAGGATGAAGGCTGGGGCTTAGAGTGATAACAGGAGCTTGTAAGTTCTAACTCTACCCAAGTGTGATGCATGCAATATAGGAAGAGGTGATGAGTGTTCCAACTTTTTTTTTTCAAGATGGTAATCTTTTCAAATGGATACCCTATCCCCCACAAGCGTCCACAACTGGCTTCCCTATCCAGACCCAGAACCGGGCAAAGTGGGAGTTTTTAACCTGGATTTTTAAGGTCCTTTGAGCATTTTTTTCAGCTTGAGCATGGTTAACCACTATCATTGAATGAAACACAGTTCTGGTATTTGATGCGCTAATGTGAGATGTAAAAAAGGAGTGACATGTTGAAGGGTCCTGTGGCTTATGAAAAACAAACCCGGTTTAAAACAGTTTATGATAAATACTGCTTAATATATTCTTTAAATGTAAATGAGTGAAAAAACCCTGTTAAACCATTCCAAGATGGTGGTGTTTTTTTTGCTTTAAAAGAGCAACTTTTCTACTAAAATCACTCCAAAAAGAGTGAATTTTCACTCGCTTGGGGAGATAAGCGAAGACTACTTCTTTGAAGAAACGAAAGAAAACGGGAAATGAGTGGAAATCCACTCTTATTGGATGTATGGAGTGAATTTTCACCTTTTCAAAATACGAAAAGTCCACCCTTTTAATTTAAAACCACTCATCTTAGAGAGGTGGTTTAAATCTTAGAGGGGTTTACAAGCGTTTAACACTTGTGTTCAGCTGTTTAAAATGTTAGAAAGCAGGACAGTTATTTCTAAAACTACAATATTTATGAATATTTATACATTTATGTCAATATAATTCAAAAAATAACTTTTTAAAATCCTAGTATTTCTTCTCCTTCTTTCTGTGAAAATGTAATTCAAACTAGACGCGGTCAAATAAAGGTTTGGAATTGTTCGCTATATATTCGAAGATTTCGCAATTGCCGGGGAAATTTCAAAAAAAAAAAAGGTTCGCTAATCCAAATATTTAAAAGGTTCACTAATCTGAAACAAATACCGTGTTCGCTATTCCGAATTCAAGAAGGTTCGCTACTCTTACTCGTTCGCTACTGCCGAATTTGTCTTTCACATTGGAACAATAAACATGATGAATCATATGGATACTTTATAATAATTACCAGTAAGCCTATTTAGTATTACTTTAGAAAAAAATTAAAAACAAATTGTCAACACCAATACAAGTTTTCTGTGTTTGGTGGTGGATGAACAATCAAATTGTTTTGACAACTCTAACTCTAAACCTTATCTGTACCCAAAACAATAAACCTCTATAAGCACTAACCCCCAATCCTAAACCATAACTAAAACTTGATCATAACTAAACTGCTCATAAATTGTCTATGAAAACAAAATAATCGCGAAAGAATAATGAACCTCTTTGAAATTCGAATAGAGAACACGGTATTTGGTTTCGGAATGGCGATACATTTATAGCTTATGCGGAAACCAAACTTTTCATTTCTGTGTTTGATGGCGAGGGCACCATTAAATTGTTGCAACCCTAACCCTAATCCTTAAACTGGTTGATCTTAGCATAAATTGGACATAAATTGCATTGCCTACTTCAAATCAATTGTTTTCTTTAAAAAATCGGAATAGCGATTTTTTTCTGAAATATACGGACTGAAAAAGAATACAACATCTGTTTTCTGAATAGCTAACCCTTTTTAAATATTCGAATAACGAACCTTTTGAAATTTGGGATGTGAGCCCTTTTTTAACATTCGGAATATCGAACCTTATTTTCGGAATTCGGTAAAGTGACCTTACTACATGAACCTCGAATAACGGAGAAAATTCCTAAGAAATTTCCCCATCTAAGCGCAAACCAGCTTCAATCTGAATATTTAAAAGTGGAATTATATTCCCGTCAAATATAAGTTGCCGGTTTTGTACACCCTCTGTATGAGATGCGCTAGAACCCGGAGCGGATGATGATTTAGCATGTTTTTTCTGGGTTAGACAAAGGATATGAAATTGCCGGGCAGGGAAGGGTTCTGCACTCTCTATCGGGCTGAGAGAATAACAGGCTGTGCAAAAAAGAAAAAAAACAAACAATCAGGTTTGAGCCAATAACTTGTTCTTTGTAGAACTGTTACTGTAAACCCAATCCTTAGGTCTAAAGAACGCTTCAAACCCTTCAAGGTTCTTGTTGTAGAACATAAAATTAAAAGTTCTTTATAGAAAACTAGTTCTATGCATACAGGAAAAAAGAAGGTTTCCAACCTTTCTTTACAAGAATTTGGGACTTTAACTATGACAAATGAATCTTTAAAAGTCCTCAAAATCAAGAAAATGATCCAAGCTAGAACAAAACAAAACAAATATGCAACTAAATAAATCTGATAAAGGCCTATACAAAAAAAGGATTGAAAAAATCACTCTCAAATTAACATTGGTTTCTCTATATTTCAAATTCGCCTCATATGTCGAAAACTGCGCGTTACGCTTTTGCAATACTCATACCTTTCGCGCAAGCCATGCTCGCGAAATGAGGAAAAGAAATTAACACGCACTTCGACAACGCAAGCGCATTGTCCTTGCGTGCATCCCGAATATCTGCAAGCGAAAATTCCAATTAATCCCAAAATCCACTTTTAAAATGCTTATAAGATTTGTTTCCCAAATTGGATTTTGGGGGATTTTTTGATGTTATAAAACACACTCGCCTGCATACATGATGCAAAAATATTGTACGGGGAATATTAGTTTCCGGGTTTGGGGTTGTTTTGAGGACCAAATCACACCCGTCGATAAGCCTGCCGATCAAGCGTCACTGCCAGATAAGTTCGTGTAGGATTGTTTGGCAGACGCGCTCCATTGAGGTTGAATTTAAGCTGGCGATGAGCATCTTTATTGTTGAGATGGAAGGCAGGAGCAGTGGTCTTGGCTTCAATCAGCTTGAGTCGTTCAGGTCTTGTGATATGCTTGCAAGTAGTGGCCATTATCTGCCAGCTTTGGCAGTAAGTGTACCTTTTCTACTTCAGTCTCAGCTTCGTCCTGAGGAAGAAGGCAAGATCGTCGGCGTAGCCTATTGTCTGGATGTTGTCTGAGGTATCAATAGCTGATATACAAATTGAACAGCAAGGGAGCCAGTACTCGCTCCTTTGGGACTCCCGTCCTCAGGCGACGCAGTCGACTTCTCTGCCCATCACGGGGTCTTTAAGGACAAAACTAAACGGTTTGCAAACCATATTGCATATGAATTGTACAAGGTACGATCCGGGATGGTCCTTGGAAGCAGCCTTGAGTGTCAGCCGTAGTAACCTGATGACATCACCGCAAAAAGGGAGGTAGCAGTATTTGTTTGTTAGATCTTTGGTTGTTAGATTCTAAGAGCACTTTCCCATAAATGCAAGGCAGTGGTCCGCTCCAGGATTTTGAAAAGTGGCAAAAATGGCATTTAATAGGGTTTAAGGAAATAGACGGCTAAACATTCCAACATAAATGACAGAATTAAACAGTCAATTTTTTTTTTGAATTCCTGGCAATTTTTGACGGTAATTGGCTTTTTAAAAACAAATCACAAGGTCAAAAGATGAAAGGGTCAATGGTTTCTATGAAATCCCTAACATTGTTTGGCAATGGTTTCTGACAATTAGATCGAAAAATGAGTAGAAATGGATTTGGTTTTAAGTATTTAACCGGCGAAAAACAGTCGGTTGTCATGACATTGATATGGAGCATTGCCAAGTTGGTGACAAATGATTTTCCACCAAGTGATTTTCGTATAAAAACAAACGGAGGGAGGGGTCCTCATTAAAGGACCTTATACAAACAGAAATAAGAAAAAAACCTGGTCAGGGAAAAGGTCTCATGAAAGGAACTCATCACCCAAAATGAAACCTTGGTCAAGAAACACTTAAATGAAAGAAATCACATATCACAGAACACACATTCAAAGAAACCCGTCAGGGAACGTTTTAATTTAAGGACTCAGCGGAACACATAACTGGCATATAGCTGATAAAAAACAAAATGTTCAATGTTCAATGTTCAATGTAACATTAAACATCAAATTACAAATACAAAATATTACTTTTTTTTATTTTCTCCATTCGTCTGGTCCATTTTATTTTTTTGCTTTTCCAATCCGCCATTCTTTTCACTTTTGGGTTTAGGGGGCTGCCTTTTTTTTTTGTATGTGTATTTTATGGGCATCCCTTTAATTTATTGGCTATGTTCACTATTGGGCTTGTCGCTGGGCCTATTACCAATTGTTCTAAATAAATAAATATTACACTAAGTTTGTTATTTTGGCAGCCTTATATTACTGTTTTGTCTAGATATCTTGAGATATAACCAAGGCCATTTAAAGACAGAAATCTATAATATGGCCCCTTTGCAAATTTGAAGTAATTATTTGTTCAGCAGAGTCGTCATTACAAAGAAATCGGTTAAATTTAAATGTGATGCTTTGGTGCCTTGCAGCCATGTTTTTGGGGTCGCATCTTGAAATATATTTGTCTGTGAATTACAATATAATCATAGACATGGCGTGACAAAAACCCCCTAGTTATGTTCCATCTATAACAGCTGTTTACTGTTAACATTTGTCAGGCTTATAACTATACAGCAGGCATAACAAAAACCTTGTTGGTGATATATTCGTAAAAATGCCGGTATTTTGCACTGGTGGTAATTTTGGCGGGGACCATTTTGTTTTTTTGGGTCACAATCTTGATATGTACATATCTTTAACATAGCTCTCCTTTTATGGATCCCATACTACATTCGATAATGTTTTCCTCTGCTTTATTAAGAAAAACACAACCTTTTTGGCAATATTCGCTTAAATATGTCATTTTGGCGGCCATTTTGTTTTTTTTAACGAATATCTAAAATTGCTCAATGCTGATGGAGTGTCAGCAGTTGATTTCTTATATGGGTGGTCTAAACGAATCCAGAATCCATACAAAAAACTAATATTGTAATATTTTCTAAGTAAACTGGCCGGCATCCGGACTATAGGCCTACAACTTGTCTGGATCCCGGGGAATCCCTGTGCTCTTGCACAAAAAGATTTATACTGCAGGATGGTTGCCTGCAATCCCGCACTGTAGCGAAAATAAAAACCTGCCTGCTGCATTTCTACGAACGAAAATCCGACGCTTGCCAGTGTCAGGTATCTACTAGTACTAGGCCTACACTTAAATTCGACAACGTAATGGGCGAGTTGTGCACATATATTACTATTAGTCGGTAGCCCCCGAGTTTGCTCTGACTGGACACTGCACTCCACGACGATACGTACCGATGAGCTATAAAAAAAAACAAATCTGACACAATTTCCCAATCGGGATCCGCAGTACAGTTCATTAATTTCAGTGTGTAGGCCTAACGTGCGCACGTATGACATATTTGTTGGTACTTTAGGAACATTGGTCAGGTTTGGTCCAAAAAAGAGGAGGAGCTCGTTTATTACAGACAAACAGGGTCCGATTTTCGCGTATGTTTTCCCCTCACGTGGATGCATATCACCAAAAACTGCTAGGCCTAAAAAAGGAAGTGTCTATTGACACGATGATCGTGTCAAATACGTCGGCCCGAAATGGCTATTGACACGATTATCGGCTGTGAGAAAGTTAATGGCTAGGGAGCTGATAGGCGTACTGTGAGCTGTGCTTCTATGAGATATTGGTCCGAAAATATGCTCCAGGACCATATGGTCCACGACCAATATGGTCCTGGAGCATAAATAATCTTGAAATCTGGTCCTGGAGCATAAATAATCTGATCAAATATGGTCCAGAACCGCATTTGCCATATGGTCCCGGAGCATAAATAAATAAAGGAGCATATTTGAATATGATCCTGGAGCATCTGGAAAAATATGTCAAATATTTTCCAGGACCACATTTCCCATATGGTCCTAGAGCATAAATAAAAAAGGAACATATTTGAATACGCTCCTGGAGCATCTAAAAAAATATGTCAAATACGGTCCAGGTCCACATTTGCCATATGGTCCTGGAGCATAAATAAAAAGGAGCATATTTGAATATGCTCCGGAGCATATTTGAATACACAAATGGTCCAGGCCTGAGCATATATGGCAAATAAGCTCCTGGAGCAGTGGAGAAATATTCTAACTCAAATACTGCTCCAGGACCATATTTGCCTATGGTCATGGAGCATGTGCACTAAAATTTGACTTAGAATATTTCTCCAGATTACCATAATGGTCAACCACACGATCATCGTGTCAAAATGGCTATTGAAATGATCATCGTGTCAATAACATCGCCCGAAATGGCTATTGACACGATCATCGTGTCAATAAGTTCGCCCGAAATTGCTATTGACACGATCATCATCGTGTCAATAACGTCGCCCGAAATGGCTATAAAACACGATCATCGTGTCTATAACGTCGACCCGAAATGGCTATTGACACGATCATCGTGTCAATATCCTCGGCCAATAAAAAATTTCGGCCCAGCCGTATGGATACTTATTACAGAAGCAAAAATGTGTACTAGTACTTTGTAGTAGTAGTACTAGTAGGCCTACTAAATTCAAATTGGCCCATAGCCTAGACAGTGTGTGGTCGACCACATTTGGAGATGCAGTTTGTTCATAATATCAAAAGGAAACATTTTCAGGGCCTTAAAAATTTGACTGAGGTAATGAGAAAAATATGAACTTTCTTCTGATACAAAATCTCAATTTTTATGGCATAAAGGTGGGGGAGACCTGTAGTTGATTTTTAACCTTAAAATTTTTGAGCCCTACAAGCAACTACAAGTCACACAGAGATCACTTGTGTTTACATGTTTTTGCAATAATTTGAGGGTTTGTGTGTTTTTTCATGTCCATATTCAGAATCCGTATGAAAAATGCATTCTAACAAGCCCAGCATTAGGTCAGTGGTTTTAAGATGGGAAACCACCTCAAAAGCCACTGACCTAAAACAGGTTGTGCTATAAATCTGCATATCTACCTGGATTGAAAGGGTAAAAAGGACATTAGGATTTCAAAAACACTACCCCTTTCCTCATTAGGCTGCCATGAAAATTAATTTTAAGGGGCCTTATATTTACATGTTTATATGTAGATAGGCATGTGAGAGGACTGATCCTTGAGTGCACCCCAAATTTGTTTTGAATTGCCAAACCTTTGCATATTATAATCCTTACCAACATGAACAATGTATTAAATAACACCTGAAGTGAAGCCGACAGTGGGTGGGGTTCTGTAAACTGTCCAGGTTTCCTGACCCCTATGAATTCAACAAACCTTATATGGAATAAAGCCTGCAAACAGGCCCTGTAGCCAGGAATTTATTTGGGGGGGGTGCGGAATTGGCCAGAAAGGCACCTTTTTTTTTGTAACAACAAAATTTTGCCACTCGCTGGTTGACCCAAAATTTTTCCCCGTCGTCTCCAAAATCTGAAGACACCAGCGTTCAAAAAAACAGTATGACAGTATGATAATAGTAGCAATGCGTAATACAGTAGTATTGACCAGTGCATTGACATATAGCTTATAGTTATTCAGATATACAACACTTACAACGTAAGATTTTCAACAAGCGCCAAACTTAAACATAACAAAGTGGACCTCCAACATGATAAGCGGACCTTCAACATGAAAAAAAGCGGACCTTTGACATTTTTGCGGGGGTGCATCACACCACGACACCCCCCCACCTGGCGACGGCCCTGGATTTGTAAAGGTTGTTGAATTCATAGTGGTCAGGTAAACCTGGTCAGGTTACGGAAACACCATTGTCATTATGTAACAAAAAGATGACTTGGTATTTTCTGTTGTGTACGGAAGAAAATGCCAGCATTACATCCCTACAGATGCTATGCTGATTGTGATAGCATGCAAATTTAAAACTTACATTTTGGTATAATCCTCTTCTTACAACCAATAAAGTGCAAATATAGGGAAATTTGGATCTTGGAAAGAAAAGGCCTTCGCTCAAGGTATAGCTGCGGGGAGTAAATGAGGATCCCTTTCTCAATTTGAGAATTAAAACGGTGAAGATTGTTTAAGGGTGACCCTCAATGTGAATCAGAATTTTGGAGTGCAACCTCACAGGATGCGAAAAATTGTAAAATATAAGGTGGTTAAATTAGTTACAGGGGTAAATTTGGAATCACCAATGTACATATTTTAAACAAATTTTTTTTTTTCAAACTACCAATGGTTCACATGGGTAATATTTGTGATGGACAAATAATTTCCCACAAGAAATTCCTTAATTACCCATACTGTTATTCATATCTGCATAAAAAAATGGCAATCAACTTTGCCCTGTCACCTAGTTCTAAAGCTGTAGGGATTTTGATGTGCTGTAGGCCTATTTAGTGGTTGCGCTATGTATTCATATAGATGTGTACCACAAAGCCTGGTTGGACTTAAATACAAGTGATTAGGTTATCTTAACCAGAGGTCATTATGTGGTACACTACAAAGAGATGTATGTATGTAGGATAGAAAAATGGTTTCCATTTCAGAGGTGATCTCAGACCACATAAGGTCACCATAGAAATATTTGTTCAAGTAATTTTGACACCAATAATTATCAGTAGTAAGCTAGGCACTATAATTATCGACACCAATTCATTTTGATAAGTTGGAGTTTTCAGGTGATATGCAAACATTTAGCAACTTAAAATGAATATTAAACAAATATGAAAGTGAAATTCAACAAAAAGAGGTGATGTCACTAATGCAACAAAATATTATAAGCACAATAAATACTGATATTGTTTAAACATCATCAAAACTTTCGGGCATGGCACTTCTCTAAAAACTGGCTATTTGAAGCTTGACAAGATAATCTTGTTAGAGGGGCACTTAATAGAATAAAATTGTCAAAGGTCAGGGAAATTCACCACCGTCAACTTTATGTCCTGAAAAAAAATCAAAGACAACAACCAATACATTAAAGCAGAGCAAAAGGTAAAATCTATCGCAATAGCTACACTCTTAAAGTAAACAAATGCTTGGAATGGTCTTCGGTTTTAATGCCCCAAAAGTGTTACTTGAATTAAAAAAATTGGCTAGAAAATTTATACTTTTCCAGTATTTGCTAGTGCTATGTCATCCAAAAACAATAGATCAACAGTGTTAAAGCAATGAAAAAACATCAGGTTGATTGTTTGCCTGCATCGATGACCTATATTTGTAACCTTTGTGGTTATCAATGATACTCATCGTGATTTGTCATAAGATGAATTTAAACACATAGTATTCAAATTGTGGTACATGTATAGGCCCACAAGAAAAGCTTAACTTGTTCAGATATCATTTGGCCTCATTGTATAATGCACCTCTATACCTATAAATAATTTGGAGTGTAAAATATGTGTCAGTATTTAGGTCCTGTATATTGTTTGAAGATGATGGTGATAATCCAATGTCGTAATTAAGTACGACGTTGAATTTATTGTAGTAAATCGCGTCGGCGTTCGTGTGACCCCGTTCTATCCGTTCATTGAATCCATTTCAAATTTCAAACATTTTGCTTCTTTTGAGTGATCACTGATCGTGTGGCCTTAAGGTCAAAGTAAATAAATTGATTTTTTATGCCCTTGTTAATGCCTAGGCCCTACATTATACTGCCAGTGGGATTTTTTATTGTGATAAGGGAGGGGGTCCATTATTTACACTGGAGGAATGGAGGATTTGAGTGGAATACCGAACCTGTAATGAGAGGGGGTATACATATTTTGCATCAAGAAGAAAGGAGGATCCTGACTTTAAATGAAATTGAGAGGGCATGCAAAATTTCACCCAAAACAAGTTGCAAATCCTCATTCACTGTTTTTTTTGCATAAATAAGGTCTGCGTACTGCTGTTCACATACTAATCACTGTGTGAAATCGCTGTACAAATGATGATGTCCTTACATATAGAACACTCCACAATATATTATTGTAATCGGAAATTTTTATTTTAAACACCTAGGCTATATCAACTTGTTATACTAACATTACTTTTTACTACATCTATACTAAAAGATCGAACTTCGCTTGTTGGTTTTGCCCAGGAAGCTGCCATGTTGACCCAGGAGGGTCGCCCTGTTGAAATGTGTACCATATTCAGGTAATACCCTTCCCATCGTGTCCTCTCGATTGCCTCGGGGTTTGTGTATTCAAACTGCTGATAGATGATCTAGATTTCATTGAATGGCAAAAAAACCCGTTGTAAACATGCTAAACATTTGTAAAACAGTAGTAGATGCGTATTGATTCCGGTGGTTTTACAAAGAGTATCATACATAAATTGAGGGTACTGTTTTAGGGAGCGATTGATCGTCCTGTTTCGTGGCTTAATTACCCATGGTCCTTCGAGTTTGACCTTGTGGCTATTTCTATGTAAAATAAATTTTATTTCTCTTGGTGAAAAAAAGAAGAACACCGGAGAACTACTACAACATATTCAAGATGATTCTATACTCGTCATTTTAATTCATTAACTGTTTCCATAATGCTCATTCACGTATATTTTGACGCATAATCGGTGACCTTATCGGTGTAACATTAATTCGTGTTCTGGTAGTTTACTCGCTGATCTTTCGCTGGTGCCCTCTAACCTCTTTTGCACGTATATAAACCTTCTAGTTCTAACTATCTTCCAAGCGTATGATAGCAAGGTACCAGTCTATTCCTTACCTAGTGACCTGGTATACACTAATTACTACAGCAAACAAATGCCAAACACTCACGATTAACTGTGTGACGCAAATTCAATTTCTTTGTGTCAATATATGACTTAAAAGTCCTTGGTAAAATACCACACCACTGAGGTCAAGTGATGCCACAAAAAAAGTAGGCGCTTGTGTATTAAATAATCGTGATGACCAAATTCCTGACACTGAATTTTTTAAATCCGGCGGGGGGTGGGGGTGGTTAAAGTGTTAAAAACTGAAGAGTGTACGTAATCTCCTGTCATTAGCGGCCCTGTAATCGTGTATTGAGGTGAGGCCGAGCTTCATTTGGTGCATTTTACTCAAAATATTAAAAAACTAAAGAACAAAACGAAAAACCTAGCAGGATTCAAAAATTATCTTATTGTATTTTTTAAGCTACTTATTCAATTCAGGTTCTTGCAAAATTGGTACTCTATTGTTTTCAATTAAGGGTGACATGCAACGTTAATGCGGTGTAATAAAATTTGCGTCAATTAGTATATTGTTGTTACGATCACTTTCACACAGTGCAATTTACACAGCAAAAGACTGTAAAAATGAAGAATTACAGTATCGTATTTCTTTCCCATCGGCCCCTCGAAAATCCGGATGGGGCGGACACTTCTAAACTGATACGGTACACCGCCTATCCGCTGCCAATATCAATCTATGTATGTGTAAAAGGGTTGTTTTCATTTGCCATAATTTTACTAAAAAAATATCATAGAATACAATACAATAGATAAAACACCAGCAGTGGTAAAAAGTAAAATCACCTACAAAGTTGGTAATTTTACGGCAATAGGCTTATGTTCTTGATTTTTCAACATGACTGCTAAATTGTTTACAGGGTTGATTTACACACCGAGTCGACATTTTAATCTTTCCTCCTTCCTTCATCCCACTTTAATATTTTTATTATTTTTTTTTATTTTGTATTTGTTTAAAATTAATTTTCATCTTTGGTTTCAAGAGAGATATATGACAAATATTGGATAATTGTCCGTGGTCTCAAGTTGGTTTGGGTAAGGACGGAACGCGACCTGCTCTCCGAGAATCGGGAAGTTGATATTTATTTTTTCTAAAAGGGACCCATAGCTCTAATACCATTAGGAGATTTAACATGACATTTTGCCATGTTTCCTTCTTCTCTTCAAATTTTGACCTTTTTTTCGCCACTTTTTGTTTTTTTTATTTGGAAAATTTTTGCTTCAGAATTAGGAGATATTGGCCTTAATTTTCAACATATTGTTAAAGATTGAAAAATATTACCATAGAACCACAATTGGCATGAAAAAAGGGTCATACCAGAAGACTAAAAGTGAGAACCCTTATTTGCTGCGTAAGAACGAGTTTTTAAACTGTATAATGAGAATATGATAGATCTAATGTAAATATATTCTTGCTCACGGAAAAGCATGTCATTTCTCATACTCCTCCCATATCTGATAACGGCACGTATAACCTATACGATTTTTTAGTTCCCATTAATCTAAAAAATGGCTCAAAATTTATTGACTGGTTGGATCCCCAAGCATAGACTATATACAACATAGACACACATATTAATTGCCACATATATGGAGAGAATGAAAAGTGGACATGCTTTCCCTCGAACCAGATCCCTACCCAGGGGGGAAAATTCTCACAAAGGGCCGAAAGGTCCCTTTATTGCTTGAATTTGTGGATGAAGAGGTCCAAACTTTAGAGAAATTTTACAGAAAGCCCATTTTAGGTTGATGAGATGTTCAAAAAAGGACCGGGGGTTGATTCACTTTCAATACCACAAAGTCCCTTTTCGAGGTCCCGCACCCCCCCTCTCCCAAAAAAAGAATTCCTGCCTGTATGCGCTGCCTCGAGCAAAGAGTGGCCTATATTTACATTAGAACCTATAATTATTATCTCATTACCGTTTAGTGTTTTGAATCCTGCAGCCCACGGCCCGTATCAGTTTACAATCTGTAGGCACATTGGTGGTTCGGAGAGTGCAACAAACGCGAGTCAGGGGAAAGTCAGCCCGACCAATGAAAAAACATCGCCGTCCCCCGTTTGGAGGTTAGCGTCCAAACGGCTGCTTTTGCCTCAAAGTCTCCGCAATTTTGCGGCAATTTTCTTCCAAGGGTGTACTCTGGCCACCCACCCGCCTTTTTCCCCCATGATTTGCCTCAGTCACTTAGTGGCCACTTTTCTCCGACCCCCGCTAACGCAAAACTGAAGTTGGTCTTTGGGAGTGGGAGGTTCTTTGGCTGGCCCATTTTAGGATGTTGGCAGTAAATTTTCCTCGCTGGGCTCATTATATCTAATGTTGGGGGAAATCTTGATGGCTCCTGACTTAATTAAACACATTTAAGGCAGCTTGAGGCAAGTGAAGTTTGGAAATTTTGGACAGTCGAAAAAAGCAATAGCGTAAAGGAGATGTCTTTGAGAAATATTGTACTTTCCCTGAAGTTTTTGCATGATGTGAATATTGATCAACCCGTTTAGTGACCGCGTCCCAATCAATTAGCTAGAAGGTTTCATTTTGCGTAATGTTCATCTGCTCCATAGCTCATGTTGAGATAGTAGTGGGCCTAAATTTGACAGCTCTTCATTAAAACACATGTGAGTCATATAAAGACAAATCAATGGAGAAGGCATTGGAGACCATATTGTAACATATTTAATGTCCTCTGAAATATTGTGTTAATGGAAGAGTGATCAACCCTTTTAGTGACCGCTCCCTTCCAAATCAGCTAAGCGGTTGCCCGCGCGAACCGGGCACCCGCTAGTCAAAATGAAATTCAGTTTCTAAAACTTGGACTTGAACACTTTAGGTGACTATCTTATATCTTAATTTTAGGGACTATTTTCAATTATTACACTACAAAATAAATTTTGAAATCTCGGAGTCTTTTTCTTTAAAGCCATCATGTACCTCTATGGAACTCTGTGCTTTGGGCTCTAAGATCTTTGTTAAAGACCATCCAGGTTCTACATAGGCTAATCAATTTCAGATTCTTTTCAGATGAAATCCCAGTGACTTTTACCCCTATTCATAGTTTGGTTATTCACTATTAAAAAATGAGCTAAGACTAGGCTTGTTTGGACTCATTTTGAATACCTTTGTGATGCTGGTTCTTAATATGCCCAAATTTTCCAAACTTCTGTACAAGTTCAAACCAGTGCGTACCCATGTGGGGGCAAAGGGTGGGAAGAGAAGAGTGCCCCCTCTGAAAAAATCTTGAGGAAATCGGAAAATAGAAACACGGACTCATGTTAAATCAGCCCCTTTTCAGATTCTTTTGCCCTCCGACTGGGAAATTTTTGCTTTGATGGGGACATTGTTGCACCTACCGGAAATTTCCCCCTAGGAAACACTGGGCTGGCTACGCGCCTGGGGTTAAAACTCAGTTCATCAAAGAAACTCTGTTCAGATTTACACATAACCTTAGAATCACACCATTCTGTAACTCTGTGTTAGTGCTCACCAACTTTATGATTGGAGTTACTCCTAGGAATACCAGCTGAAATCATATTTGTTTGTCCAGGGTTTTTGGAACAGAATCTGTTGAAGATGAGTCCCTTTTGTCATGAAATGTCCTGCCTATAAGACTTTATTCACTCTTTCCTCAATTCATGATCTCTTGTTACTGAAAAATCTGATAATGGGATTATTTTGTGAAACTTTGGTGTGCTGTGCTTTTGATGTTATTAAAGTCTGACTCAGAGATTTCGAAATATTATTTTTTGGTAATAATGACAAAATAGTCATGAATTGGATTTTTCGTGTTTGATGCATTAAACATTTTATGTGTATATATTACTTCCCTAGGATACTGTGTATACAAAAGTCCTGATCCGAATTTATAACAAAGTTGTGATTTTCTATTTGAAGATTCGATTAGCTTACATTTCATCCGTGATTTGTAATATGGACAAGCATTATGTACATGGCAAAAAATGCGATTTTTGTTGGAAATTGAGGGCGCCCTCCTCAGTAATCTCTGATTCCGCCTTTAAGGTAGTTGCATAATATTGTAGAATCCGCTTTTACTTTGTTGTCTGTACCTTGATACAAGACTTGTAATAGTTAGGTGTACTTGTTTACTTTAAGAGACCTGGCACATTTTGAAAATAGTGCCCCATCAAGATTTTTTTAAAATTGATATTTTGTGCAATTGTTGATAAAGTATATACATTAACCCTCAACTGAAATGATTAAGACCAAATCAGCGTCCTTATGGGTAATGGAATGAATTATAATTTAATGTCGCCGCCGGCGAACATTAATTCAGCAGACGACGAAATTGGCGTTTACACAAGAAACGCAGGTGTATGCACGTTTCAATGCATGTACCCCTGTTTTGACCGTCTTTGACCTTGTGGTTTTAATATCCTTGAGTACGAGTCTATTATAGTCATGTAATTACACATTTTTTTTCAGTTGGGGATATTTGTTATGGAAAACTTAAATTAGCCACAAATTACCTAGTATGTCTTTAACTATTACCCCACTGATCTCCTCATACAACTGGATATCTATCGCCGCTCTAACTGAGGAAACCGGAATTCGCAAACGGCGGCCCTTGTGCTCTACTCTACCCAAGAACCCGATGTGGTCGTGCACGTCACCTGAATAGGGAAACTATGCAATGGACGAATAGGCGATTAATTGGCACTTTTCAAGGTACTTGCAGTTATTGTTGATTTTCGATATAGTTGGGTATGTTTCGAAACAAATATTATTCAAAATATTTTAAAACGAGTCTTTAAATGCATATTTTTCAGGTTTTCAGCCACAGACAATAATTCATGGAGTAAGCCTAAGTGCTTTGACTACAATCAATCACAATATATTAGATATTATAATCCCCTTCAGATTGTTTTCCCCGCCTTTAACAACCACCCTTCAACCTAGATCATGTAGTTTCACTCTTTCCTTAACCTTATGTTCATATTGGGAATGTTGGTTATTAGGTGATAACAATTTAAAGAGAAAACGCAAAGCTAACTTGTGGTAAAACCAAATTATAGGAATCGGATTTGTAAAAGGAAATCACACAGGGGTTGGGTTTACCCCCCCCCCCCCGATTTCTTTCTGGAAATGACCCCTCGTATCTGCTTGTTACAGCATGCAACGTTCTATTTTAAAAATTGGAAATTTTAAAACTGTTTTTAATTTCCTTTCTTTTGATATTCCTCGTTCCAAAAAAAGAGCGACATAGCTGCAAATGAGGGACAACCTCTAGGGGTATACAATTCACATTGAATCTAGGGGGTATCAAATTCAGTTGTGATGTGACTGGTTCAATGATAGAAATAGCAAATGTAACCTCCAACATATCAGCAAATCACCCCCCCCTAGGTGTATTTTTTTTGGTATATTGGCGATTTACAGGGTATTTTAGTCCCGTATTGAGAAATGTCCCACAAGGGGTATAATTTTACTGAAACTTGGTCCCCTTATTTTTAAAAAAAACCCGAAAACTAGACCCCCCCCAGTTAAATTTTATAAAACAAAAAATGGCTCCGTCCGACTCCCGTTTAGAAGGTTATTTTCACTGAAAATTGGTCTTGTTTCCCTTTTTAGGGGTCAATTTCAGACCCCTGAAAGAGCACGGTACTCACCAAAACCCCTGATTGACTCCCCCGCCCAACCCCCCCCCCCATCGGATAAACTCTTGCTTTGAAGGAAAAGAAATGCACGGCAGTTCTATGGGTTCAGTATACTGTCACAAAACCCATTGTTTAAATCAACTTTGAATTGGAAATTTAAATTGACAGGACCTGAATGTGTTCCCCTTTACCTTGGGATTTATAAGCTATTAGTCTATACAAACACAAGCTAACCCTTAGGCTATTGATCCATTTCTACATGTATCCCCAGCGAAAATCTCATGAATTAATACTAATTTATATGACTAGAAGTATTAAGTGCTCCCATAACTGGTATTCCCATGGAGTTCTAAAGCATTTTAGAGGCACATAGTCTGTACCAGTGTCGAATGCAGTGCAACAGTATTACATGTATCTGTATAGCTACGACTTGTACCACACTACTATTCGGTCGCAAAATTGCCTGAATACATCCGGTTACTTCTAACTCTCCACAGTTTTTTAACAGGCCAAATGGGCACCAACCCCAACACATTTGCAAAATGCTTGAATATTTTTTTCAGATATGGGCCAGAAAAGTACTTATTAGGCATATATGTATACTCATACACATAGCAACCCGTGCACCCGCGTGAACTGTTATGGTAGAGCAAAAGGACGCTGCGCAACTATTTCCGGTAAAAGTTCATCGGCTCGCTATTCAGTCGCGTGGAGATTGCCTATCCAGTGTATAGAGATAGTGCTTTAACCCTTATTATTAATGCCCCTATCTTTTTTGAGTACTGTAGGTTTATACGTGCATAATGTATCCTATTCTTCAATAGCGCTAGACTATCATTTGGAGAGCAAATTGAAGAAATTCAATTTTGTGAAAATTAGGGCCGTGCCGCCGCCGCTTTAAGTCATATAATTATATAACTTTTTGTGCGTGTATAGATTTTCTTTTTGTTTTGCTTTGTTGTTGTTTTGTATGTGTGCTCTTGTTTTGACAATAACCTGTTTTGTTTGGTTTTTAAAGTCAATAAATTTGACTAATGATCAACTAATCTGTAGCTCATAAAATGGCATAATTTTGAAATTTTTGAAAAAAAAATATTTTGTAATTATGTAACTACCGCCCTCTTACAGGGCACCATGGGTTAACCAGATGTAGCTAACATGAAAAAGAAGGGACTTCATGCAGTATTGTATTTAAGTCCTTGTGGGGACGAACAGTGGATTATGATCTGAACTAGTCTACTGCAATTGTCTAATTATCACGGATGGGGAATACTATGTAGTATAAAGGTGTCGGGGGGGGTTAGACTTTCAGCTTTTTCTTGGTGTCATGGTAGCCTTCCATGTAGGCCTATCCCTATGAGGAAAATAGGCATTTTGCTAAGCCAAGTTCCAGTGGAACGAACATATGAACATGATTCAATATCAGATGGAAGACGATCGATATTGTTTTTGATTTGCCCAAATGGCATCAGTTGCTGGGTGTTGGTTGGGTTGGGTTGTGATATGAAGCTATATATTAATGGTCTTGTGTACGTTTTGGTAATTGGCCTTGGATGGTGGGGTGTTGTTTTTTTCAAATTTTTTTAATTGAATTTTTGTCTTCGTAGTTTGTTAATAATTTATTAACTATTCAGGAATTTAAAAATAGAGATTTATATAGTGCCTTATACAATTAACGGTGCTTGTTCCGATCGTATTTTGAGACACCCTGATTTAACAACCGGAAGTAGTTATAATTTGATATCAAATGGAAAGGCCTCTTTCTCAATTGTCTTCCCTAAATTTTAGCTTCAAATCCATTTCTTTTTTTCCCACGAACGTGCAAAAAACCGCCGTTTTTAAAGTGGTTAACCATCAATATTAACACGGTAATGAATAGGGCGTTGCATATGCATTATCGCGTCTGTCTAGCATCTCAAAACCACAATCTTGTTTCCCACGGTAATTTAGTGGGCAGCTTGCTGGTGCAGTGTAGGGCTTCATAACAATATGAGAACACTATACACAACCTCGGAACAAGATCTTTAAGTTTAAAGAACTTTACATTTTATTCTGCTTCACTAGGGCTATATCACATCGAATGAGAAAACTGTCGATGGATTAGTTGAAGTTTATTAAAGGTGGCTTGTTCCGATCGCTTGGGACCCCCAGTTACCCGGAAGAGTATCCAATTTTGACTATCAGATGAAAAGGCGTATTTTTGTCTGTCGTCCTGAAAATTTCAGCGTTTAAAATCCATTCTTTATCAAGATACAGATCAAAAACTACCAGGGACGTAGCAGGAGGGGGTGCGGGGGGTGCGGGATGCACCCCCCCCCCCAAACAAAACTTTGCAAGGTCGATTTTCGATGGTGAAGGTCCGCTTGTCATTTTGAAGGTCAGCTTTGTGATGTAAAAGTTAGCCGCTGCCTAAATGATCTAATTATTTTTTTGTAAGGGTTGGCTGCATGGTAGACGAATGACTAAGCAGTGTTAAACTGTGTGCATTACGATGTTGTTGTTTTTGTTAATGTTTTGTCGATTTTTGAAAAGCTGCGAAGATGAGATGTATGTTCCTTTTATTTCCCACCAAAAAATAGGATTTGTTTGAAAATTGAGAGCGCCACTTCCTAGAAATCACTTGGCAGTCTACGCTTTTCCACGGGAACACACATGCTTCATGCAGCACTGAAACTTCGTAGTCAGTGTCATCTGTCGGTGCCCAGTGGCGGATTAAGGAAAAGGGCCCTGTCACAGCTTAAGGTGGGGCCCCTTTAGCATCAAGAAGCAAACCAATATCGCACTTTATAGACTAAGGTGTGACCGAGGGGGCCCTGAGAGCAAATTTTAGGGGGCCCTGTCCGCAGTGCTGACATTGCTGACTCTAAAATCCGCCCTGTCATGTCGGTGCATTGAATGTATTCAGTAAAATTTTCCTACAAAGGGAGCAGGAGGAGGGGACATGGTCTCTATTCCACCTCCCCAATTATGCTTATTTCAATGTTGCTTTTTGGAAGTTAATATAAAAACATTTCCTCTCTAAACAATTGCTTCGCCTATCTGTTAAACAATAGTAATCCTCAAACATCACATTTACCATTGTGTTGTGTTAGGCTGATTAGAAATAGACCAAAGTACATTGGAGATTGTCATTTCTGCTTATTAAACTCTGATTAGTTGTTCAAGCATTTAAACAATATTAAAGTTGACTTTTGATATTATTGTGTTTGTATTACCTATTTGAAAGCAAATTGTTACAATCAGAAATTTGCATTGGAAAAGATTTGGTATGCGGTGTACAAGAACGATTATAAAGGGGCATGAGGAGGATTGTGTTATGAGATTTAGAGTGGACAGAAATCCATGATTCTAGCACACTCTCTGAATGTTGATTGAAAAGAGGAATTCATTGGGTTAGAGAGACTACCAGGACGACCCTACTCTGAAAAGTAACATTTAAACACCATTAAAAAAGAACACTCTTTTGGATCAAATGTTTCTTGATTTTGGAAAAAAAAAGCCAATGATAAATTTTATTTTGTTTTTAAGGTGCAACAGAGATTGCAAATAACAGGTGTCCCTAAACATTATGAACATTCTTTACAGAATGGGCCATATAGTTCTCTATAAGTAAAAAAAACCCCAGTTTTATAATTATACACCTCAGGTTTTTCTTCTTTGCGTGTCTACACGTCATTGGTAATGGCGTGGTGGTGGTGTTCAGTCAGGAACAGTCAGGGGTTTACACCATCTCTTATTCGACACCTGACTGCGATGTACATGTACAGTTGTTGACTCTCCTGTCCACAGGATCACCCCGCTTAATATCCCATCCGAAGGAAGGGATGCTTCATGATCAGTTTGCCCCAATTTCCAAGTGAAAACCTGTAGGGAGAGCGGTATCTGTACAGATCATCCAGATTTGAGCACCCGCATAATATAAATTACAGCAAGGGACCCCGCCCGGATTCGAATCCGGGATTTTTGGTAATTTGCACCAAAGGCAAGAACCCTAACCGCTAGACCACACTCTCCCTGGGTTGCTCATGTGTATTATAGACAAGCAGTCTATTTTTATCCCCCGGCTTGAAAAGCAGAGGGGGTTATTGTGAGGCCGCGCATGTCCGTATGTGTATGTGCGTGTGTTCCAGTTTGGTTTGCTTTTCTAACCAAGGTTAGGTTTTTGTTTTCAGGTCTCCTTTGAAAAGTTGGAGTGCCAATTGAAACTAGACTTGGGTCACAGGTTGCAATAAGGGTTCTTTATATGTGCATGATGTCAAAGGTATGCACCACAGGTCAAAGGTCCATATGAGGTCATATTCTTACTGCATAGTGCCAGCAGGGAATGATGATGCAAGTTTACTTGCCAGTATTTTTGTGATTAAAAAGAGCGAGGGGGAGAATGAGCAGGAGGGGGAACAACATGGAAAGATGTGGGAAGGCGGGGGGGACGAGGCCATGGGGGGAAAAGAGGGATATAAAGGGAAGAACTTCGTTAGAACAATGCGTGAATGGACAAAAACAAAAGGGAGAAAACCGGTAAAGTGCAGGGGGATGGGGAAAAAACAACCCAAACCCAAGAAAATACACCCACTTCAAAAAACACACATCATTCAACCACAACACACCATCCCCCACCCCACCATCCCAACCTCCCCAGACACATACCCCAACCACAACCCCACCCCACCCAATTCTCCCAACCAACCAACCAACCCCAACCAACCAATCCCCCCCCAACCAACCAATACCCCACCCACTACCACAATAAAAAACTGGTATGCAGGGAGGGCGGCCAAGAATATCCCAATTTAAGACGTCGCCTTTGGTTTAACACGTAAAAGCGAAATCTTGACGAAAAGTTCTGAATTTTTATATGTTGTCAAGGAATAATTTTCTGAGTCCAAAAACCGTTGGAGTTGAGAATCAACTCCACGGAAGGTATTCTGTTTTTTTTTGTATGAATAACGAACGAGGACGAGGTTCGTATGTGGGTCATGGGAACACATGACCGGACCCACATCAAAGTACCAAATTGGTTTGTGGTTTGTACTCCGTAATGCTGTAATTTCTGTTGGCCAGTTTTGGTGAGTGCATCTAATGGAATGAGGCTCTTGAGCCCCAACCACGCCTGACCTGATGTTGTAGAGTTATGCATTGATGGACTGAATGCATTTGTCATGTCCAATTATAGCAACTTTGACTAAAAATACTTAAAAACACAATCAGTCGTTAAATTTTCAAAATTTCAAATGCCCATTTTGTCTCTAAATTGCTAGTGTTAGGTCATATCAACACTTTGTATTACTGTTCTTTGTGAAAAATAGACACTGAAGAAATTTAAAGCTCTCTTGAAGATGCCATTTACTACTGGTTCTAGACCTGAAAAAAGTCAGATCATGACTTTCATTAGTAAACAAAGCCTGATAAAAATCATCATTTCTTGATAAATACAATGTTTTATGCTTAGCCACTTCCGGGGTCTTTACTACAACAATTTCCAAAACAACAGTGCAAAAAAGTGCACTTTGATGAAAAATAGGGACCCGATTTGTTTACATTTTGAAGAAATCACTGAAAAGTCACTTGGATATATTACCAACCTATCTGAAACCATCAGCAGCTTTCTTTCAGTGAGCTGATGAAATGGCCTTTCTTTCCACGTATTAGTCAGGATTTGACATTTACAATAAGCTCTTACTAATTGAAGGAAATCACCCAAAAATTACCGAACCGTTTCCCCTTTTGTAAAATTGTTGTTTAGGTTTAAGAGTTCAAGTTCAGGCTTAATTTGGATATATGTTGACTAATCTACTAGTTGTTTTTAACCCTTTCACTTCTGATAGATTCTGTATTGATTTATTTATATGTTGTCTTTATGTGATAAAAAGATGATTTAGTATTTTTGTGAATAGAGAATAACCGATGTGATAGGTATTTTTGAAATCGGGTCGATTATGACCTTATTGGTATCTGATCGGTATCAGCAAAATTCTCATTTTACCGATTTTCTATACCGATTAAATTAATGTCAAGGAGGTCCAAACTTGAATTAAAATTGTACCAAATTGATGGCCAAACGGTGAAAATAAATCAAAACTTAAACAATCAATTTATTATTTTATGCGCACAAGAGTGTGTATGTTGTTCCTAACTTACTATTTCACCGTTTTAGTGGTTTACCTTTAATCAATCTGCTACTCTGTGGCAGCTTCTGGCTGTCAAAAACGGCGATGATAATGCAAAAAAATACACAGAAGAAATCAGAATCGGAATTAACCGATTTGAAATTTTAAAATCTGTAATCGGTATAACAGATATTAGGGTGATCGGTTAGACACTATTTGTGAAATAATTATTTCCAGTTTAAACCACATTCAGGGAGGTTTAGTTCATTAAAATCAACCCATCCAAAGTCTCCGCACCCAGAAAAATTGAGGGCGTGTGTCAATTGAAGCGTGTATTATTGCATTAGGTTCCACGAGTAGGCCTATAATGGTGACGTGGCATGAGAGAAAGATGCCATCTAAAATTCCAGATTTTACATATCACAGTCTTTTAAAATAATCAGATCATTGTTTATTTTTAAGCCTGGGGGTACTCAATTTTGGTTTAGGTAGAGATGTACATCCAATCTGAAAGTGGACTGATGGCTATAAAAATAATTAAAACAAAAATAGTAAAATAAATAAACATGGCAGTTCTCAAGCCACATGTCTTGCCCCCTCATTGCGATTAGAAAATGTTCAACATTTGCACATGCAGTTTGGCTGCAATTGGCCTTAGTGTTTGAGCAGAAGAGAACAAATTACTAAACTTTAACCAAAAAGATCGGACATACACATGCAGAAAGTGATTTCTTAGTTTTACTCTGAGGAAGCTCACAGGGCAGACAAAATTGATCTGTGGGTATAACCTGGTACCCAGACTCTTGACCAAATTTCACTCAGATTTGCCTATTGTGTTTTCCAAATTTCCAAAAGTTTGAAAGATTCCAAATTTTTTTGCTGCCACTGATGTAAAAAGTCGGGGGGGGCTGTTTTGTTCTGAATAATTCTCCCCAACCCCCCCCCCCACCCCGCCAAAAAAAAAATTCCATGCTCCCTCCATTTTCCCCCCAACCTTGTCAAATGTTATAGATAACCGATTGGTCCGAGTCTGTCAAATAGAGCACATTCCATGTGCATGCATGCACATTTCAGCTTATTCTGTCCCTATTTTAGTTATTTCCTGTTAAAATTGGTCAATTTCCAAATTTTTAACCATTAAAAAAAAAAAAAAAAAATTTCCCCCCTAATTTTCTTGGCCCCCTTGCCCCCCCACCAAAAAATGTTGATCTGGTACCACCACTTCCCCCATATAAGGGGTCATTTTGATATACCATGACACCCATGTTCTGACTAGCCGAGTGACAACTGATTAACTGACTGCGTTTTACTTCGACAAAATGATGATTTGCAACTTTAAGTCTTCCTTTCAAAAAATTCAAGGCCAACCAGTTTTTCATGTTTCCCGGAATAATGCTTTTCATGGAGCCTCAGAGCTGTTTTAAAACTATCCCATAATGTATTGCAGTTTGCCTATTATCTTACTATATCGAACACGTCCAAAGAGTTTAAAGTACAGGAGAAGATTTTTTGTGGGCCGCCACTATAGCTGGCAGGACCACTTAGGCAATCCGTTGTGCGTGTGGTATGTATGAGTAGTAGTAGTAAATCTTTATTATTCAGGTAACTCAATTCAGAATACAATACTGGTCTCCCATGAGACCCTGAGGATAGACGACAATCAAAAGATAACAAATAAGGAGATATATACAATAAAACATAACCACCTACATGAAAACAAAATTACATGATTACACATGATAGTTATTTAAAATATATTAATTAAACCTATAAAAAAAAATGAAAACAATTTATTTACGAAGTTAACTTAAAAGAATACAAATTCATGGTGGACAAATGACGGCGAATATCACTATGAATGCCATTCCAAATTGGGCCCTCTTAATGAAATGGTACGCTTACATATCTTATTACATAAGACGGCGTATTCGGTTTATTCACTTCAGGTTGTACTCTATACATCGGTAAGCATTCCAAATATTAAAACCCTGGGTGTCGAGAAAAATTTGGGGGTGCTTGCTTTCCCTGGAAATCTCCTCATGTCTCTTTAAGAATCACAAGAACAATTAGATTGTATAAAATTTCTTACAGACCCTGTGGACATTTCCAGAAGACACCCAAATTTTTTGTCGAACCCCATGTTTTTGCATATTTGGATTTTTACATGTCATAGATCACACCTAAGTGAAAAGCCGATACGCACGTCTTTATGTATAAGATGATGATTTAGTATGTTTCGTCTTCGTACATGGCAGAAAATTCAAAGCATGGTTTTCTCTAAGCTGTAACGATTACGATAACAGGCAAAGTTCAAAACATAGGGTCCTGCGGTTTTCTTTTGTACATGATTTTGTCCAATAAACCTTCGAAACGTTTCTCGGTAGGTGGTCTACAATCGATCCAGTGAAATTTGAGAGAATCATCTCTTCCTCAAAAATCACCTCTTGTCACTTTAAATGGCAAACAACACATTTTTTTGAGGGATGGGCCGATGGGATGCTTCCCCCCCAGACCCCCATCCAGGGCTTTTTCCTTGGACTTCTTTTCACAATTGTAGTTTGGATCATCACCAGGATCCCTACACCGGTGTACAGGATCCTGGCTATCTGAAGGTCTAGCGGGTTTTTATCCCCTAAAAAATTTGGGGGTGAAGCCTCAACACTCCAATATCACTCCGGAGTGTTTTGGGAGTGTCGTTCCGTGTGGACAGCTTCGGGGAGATAGTGAGCGGAGGTGACCTCACAACAAGGTCATCTTTGTTAACAAATTCCTGTGTTTTGAATATCAAGCGGGAACGTCCATGGCTTCCGTTATGTTGACTTCGGTCTACACTCCGATATGAGAAGCGGAGGAGGAATGGTTCAGGGGGTGATTTCAGAGTTTTGGCCACCGTGTGGACACAATTTGGATTGAGATAAAATTATTGGATTAAATTCACCTCCGGGTTTCAAACCCTTGGAGTTTTGTGACCGTGTGAAACAGGTAAATATGTGGGTGTGTGTGTTTGTGTGTGTTTTACAATCTCACAGGTTGGAACTCAGGATAAAGAGTAACCGCATTCCTCATTCAAACACAAATATTTGTCTTTTTAAACCCCTGAGTCTCCCACCTTTCTTACAGGATCTCTGATTGGCTAATTACATGTATAGGATGATAACCTCTGAGTAAACCAATCAAAATGGACCTTCTATATCTGTATAAAATTGAATATTTTCTTACATGTCTCTGATTGACCTAAATGTAATCATATTACCCGAAGTATAACCAAAGAAATCAGCCGGTAGACTTCAGGGGGTTTTAAAATTACTTTTCTCTTTTTACTTTAGGTGAATACTGATGGGTTTTTACCTTTAACCCCGTGGCTCCAGATTCATTCCTATCAACTAGGAACTCCTATAGCTGACAGCCAAACTAAGCTGATTGCGCCATTTCTGACGAATCTTAACACAACGAAGTGTATATTGAATTTTTAAAAATTTTTCTTTGGGTTTTTTTCTTTTTTTTTTCCCCCCCCCCCCCCAGGTTTCACGGTGGGGGGGTGTGGAGGTATGCTAGGCGTTAGCATGTTAAAACCCCCAGTTTTCAAGGGCATATTTTTGCCACCCAAATACTCCATTATAAAAACAAAGTGTACCACGTCATCCAAAAGACCCCCTACCTTTGTAGACAAATTTGGTAAACATTTTACCTACAAGCCAGCATTGTCACCCAATTACCCTTACTTATGAGCAACTTGGCTTTCCCTCACCCAAAGACCACTATTTTTGCTTATTCTTGCACTAATTGCCCCTGGTTTGAATTTGAAGCATAGTGGCCTGCAGAACCACATTAGTCCATTGAGAAGGGGTACCCCTAGTGCACCCTACTGACCTAGCCATTGAGCATACCAACAAGCACTATGAGTTACATATTGTTCATCCACCAAAGACCACAGTTCAGTGGGTTGTACTGTACATACATTGGGACATGAACTGACCTTGGTGATCTGGGCACGGGGGGGTCTTCAATTTTGTTTGGGTAGGGACCTGCCTCCAGGACAAGCGGCTAGGGGCGACCAGGTAACCCTAGCTATACTTACCGTGTTAAATCGTAGTTCAGCTAACTTTGAAGTTTCCCTTGCAATCTCTAAGTCCCAAAATAATAGATTAAAATTTGCGTCAGAAGTGGGAATCGAACCCAGGACCTTTTGCTCACAAGACGAGCGCCTACACACGCACGCCACGCAACTTGAGCTGACAGAAGATCGGTTTTTGTAATTTACTTAATAAACACATCAACGGACTAAAGCAACATATACCACTAATCGTCTTGATTGACGAGGTTACATGGTCGGCCCTACTGCTTCTCCTCCAGGACTCAAAAAGTGGACCGGAACTTATTACCTCTCCTTCTTGCCATATAATGACCATATTTATACCGACTTCAAGAAGTGACCCGAACTTATACCTCTCCTTCTTGCCATATAATGACCCATATTTCGGGCCAAATTTATACCACTCGTTAATGTCTGTCCAGGAATTTTTTTTCCTTTTGACAGCAGAACCGCCAAATCAAATTACCCCGGACAAAATACCCAGCGTGGTCTTTGCTGCGCGGACTGGGTGAAATGTTGAAAGGGTTCGGAAACTTCCGAAAGAAACCCATTTCTTCCGGAAGAATGGAAAGAAAACAGAAAAAAGGGTTTCTTCCAGTTCTTCCGGAAGACAAAATGGAAGGAAAATTGGAAGAAATGGAAAAAAAAAGAAATGTATTATGAGCAACAAACTAAGTTACACCATATTCATCTGCTATGCACTTCAAATCATCAATCCCGCGGGCTACTTAGTTACTTTTTTACACAAAATCTGTTAAAAGTGTATAGAATGTCGTATTACCTTGCAAGTAAATGTGTATAATAGTAAATTTGTTCACAATTAGTTTTGCTGGCCAATTCAAATTATGACAGATGATGATTGTATCCCATTTTCCAATCTTCCATGTGCACACTTCTACTATGGCATAGTTGTATTGTAGATGCAAAAAACAATGAAAAAAAAACAACATTTTAAATCTGTGTGGCCAATGTGGTAATTTAAAACACAAATCAGAAAAGTAGCAATATTTTTTAATTCTAACTTGTATGGCTTAGTGGGAGAACCCTGGAGACTTAACTTTTGTTAAAGAAACTAAGGTGTTCAAGACTTTACAAGGAGTCTCTACTTGCCTTGCTGGTGTGAAAAGTGTCTAAATCAGTTTCTTCCAGTACTTTGTTATATTTAGGCCTTGTGAATCAATGCGAGTTTAATTATGCAATTGCATAGGGGGGTAGGTAGGGGTCCCTGAATGGTATTTACAATTATTTCACTATATTTCATTCACTCTTTAATATAAAAAACCAAAGGGCAAGTCAGTGGCTTTAAAATAGGAATTTTTAAATTACTTTTAGTTTTCATTCCTCTTTCAGTGGAAGAAACTGAAGAAACCTATTTCTTCCAATGGGAAACAAAACGCGAAAAAACACGCGTTTTTTTCCACCTGTGGAGAACCCTGGCGAACCCTGATGTTGAAGGCCCTGAAGAAGTCACATGGAAACACAGCGCAGACTAAACAAACCGAGAAATTCAATAATTAGATTACTAAAAAGTTTGCAAAACCAATACGATGTCGATTCTGCGTAGAGCTGACTACGTTCCAGTACTATATATATCACCCTCGCGGATGCGTACCCAAAATTTACAACAACATCAATCAACACCGATTAATTATACCATGTGTTAAAACAGTGGTTCTAATTATACCAGTGTGAAAAAGGGTCCATAGTTTAGCACCAATGGCTGATTTTGTGACCTATCCAGCGCACGTCGCCGTATAGGCCTTTTGTATACTAAGAACCACCCCCCCCCCCCCCCCCCCCCCCGGAGATCTTGTGTCATATACTAACCCAAAAAACCAGGGATATTTTTCTAATACATTGGTGAACATTAAATCTACTGTAACTGTGCCAAGGGAATTGAGATTTTAACTAGCTCATAGTGGGAGAGGGTCCTTCACATTCATTCTGCATTTCCAGCAGCACAAGTATCCCATCAAGAAGTCCCCTAGTGTGCACCCTAATGACATTGCCTGATAACATATTACACAATAAGGATTTTTGGTAAAGATTCACACTTGTTTTAACCCATAGGATATCCGACATACATAACACCCTCAGTTTTTTGCCTTTATCGTGACAGTATCTCCCCTTTATACAGCAGTCTGATTCGCTAATTAATCATATTATGGCAAATGCCCTTCCAAACAGATCAGCCTAGCCCTCTTTACACGGCTAATTAAGGGAGTTAAAAAGTAATCTTAAAAGTTTTAAAGAAACGAAATCTTAAGTAGATTTAAAAATAAGTCGAAAAAGGGTTTAAAAATTCAAAACTTTATAGCTGTTCTGGGTTTTATTTTTAATCTAGTGGATTACTTTTAAAACTTTTACGATTACAAATTTTTAACTCCTTTTTAAGATTACAATTTCAAATAATAGATTACCTTTGAAATCTAATGGATTAAAAGTTAATCTATATGATTATTTTAATCGTTGTTGAGATTGGTTACTCCTCACAATCCGTCTGAGAATTTAATTTTCATGGATTACGTAGTTTAATCTTGCACTGATGTGTGCGCACGGTACGCATTAGGAGAATTGACAAGGAAAATATGCTATTTAATCTTGTCGCATTATCTAGGCCGAAAAAGATAAAAGCCTTTGTCTTGGCGCATCCAGTTAGTGCGTAACTGTGCGCACACATCAGTGCAAGATAAACTATTAATCCAGGGATAACCAATCATAAACTAAGAGTTTAAAATATAAATAGATTAACTTTTAATTCTATTACGATTTAAAAGTTAATCTATTCGTTGAAATTTAATCTTAAAAATGTTTTTTAAAAAAAGATATGATTGAATTAAATTGTAAAAGTTTTAAAAGTTAATCAATAGATTAAAATAAAACCCAAGTATAAAGGATATAAGGTTGAATTTTAAACCATTTTCGACTTATTTTTAAATCTAAGTAAGATTTAGATTTCTTTAAAACTTTTAAGATTTACTTTTTAAATCCCTGTAATTTAGAGTGTAGCTCTACCACCTTTTGAGATTTTTATATCATCTGAACCGTTAGCCATAGTAATCCATGTGTGCCGAATCTAGGCCTCGTATGACCCTTGACCTTCCTATGTGACCTTTGACCTCAAAAACAAATGAGGGCTTGCACGTAATCTCCATAAACTAAGTTTGGTTTCAATTGAACTTCAACTTTTCAATTGAGGTCAATTTTACATTTTTAGCCTATCTTACAACTTGACCTCACATGACCTTTGACCTTGACATGTGACCTTTGACCTCATCAACAAATGGCGGATCCCATGTTGCACCTGTGATGCAAGTTTGGTTTAAATCCATCGAAGTATGTGGATATTACAGGCAACTGTTAACCCTTTTTACAACAACATTAACAGACATTAAAGGGGCATTTCGTGATCCACAGCCTCGTCCTAAAGAATGTTGAGATTTTTATATCATCTGAACAGTTAGCCTTAGTAATCCATGTGTGCCCAATCTTACGTGCAAATTTGGTCGCATCTGTAAGAAATTCGCAATTTTGTATTTTCTGTCCGTAAATGGACAGAAATTACAGCACAGTAGCCTATGGGACTGTGGGAAACAAGCAATTGCTCATAACACAAAACCGCAAGATCGGGATCAGCTCAAATTTTGAGAATAAGCTTTTCTCAAGGATATCTAGTGATCAATGAATAAAACAAAGTGCTGAAATCACGAAATGCACCTTTAAATTTCATTAAAAATTAAAATTCATTAAAAATATGACATTTTTACTAACAATACCTCAGTTTTGATGATGTAAAACAAGAGGGATGAGTTTGTCGATCGGATCACCCACCTTAATTCTGTAACTAACAAATTTTGTAAAAAGTTTATAAGAATTAAAGGGATTAGCAGCGATAATGCGAGAGAATCGAAAACAAGTGAAAATGCATTTATTAAACTTATAAATCAGGGATAAGTGTGTACAATTCCATATAATTGCTGTAATGTAGAAACAAACAACCAAATATAGTGAAAAAATGAAGTATTTGAGGAATTTGTCACACCGTCTCCTGTAAATAGACATACAGCGATGGCATCTCAAAATCTACACTGTGGTTTGCAACAGTACAGAATAAACAAAGATCAATAATGTTTGTGTTTGAGGTCAAACTGTATTGATCATGGTGCACAATATCATGCTTAAAATCTGGGATATTCACAGGGAAAGGCTTTTTTGATCTCAAGTCGGAATTTTGATACGCACGTATCGAAATGACAGAATCAGATAAAAGTGTCTTTACACAGATTTCAAGCCAACTACTTGCAGGTTATGTTTGCATATCCATGCAAGTAACAAAAATACAAAATAGAATTTGATAATTTTTTCGATGTTTGGATTAGCAAATCGCTGCTTATCCCTTTAATTTTGTAACTAACAAATTTTGTAAAAAGTTTATAAGAATTAATTGCCACATCAGTGCCTTTATACATGGAAGAATAATTGATCCTGTGAAAATTTCTTGCAGCAAAAAAAGATGGCTTACAGTCAACTCAGAGGGATTTTTGAGCCAATCCCATAATGCATTGCAATATTCCTGTACCATACTGTACTAAACACATGTCAGTACCGAGGGATAAAAAGTCCCGTAAAAAGTGTTCTAAAAGTTTAATCAGTGCCACGGCACATTTCATGATTATGTTAAAATTACCTAAGGTATAGTGGGCTAAAATCAGTGTAAAAGTCAGAGTTTATACGTGTTAAGAATAGGATTTTTTGTGGGATCACATGACTTTATTGAGGTGAAATTTACCCAAACTGGTGCATTGTGGGATGGACTCAATACACCCTCTGGCTTACAGTATTGTAACTAATTCTTTTCATTTCTTCGTGGAATTTTGCTTTTCAGTCAGGCAAAATGGCACGATCTATGCAAGCATTCCAGCGATACTCTGGCTTGGACACGGCAACACGTTACATCACCACCTTCTTCAACGCGCCTCTGACTTTGTAGCTACTACTGAGTGTCTCAATCATCACCGTGTGGAAGTGCCAATCACTTTAACCATAAACAAACAGCCTCCCGGCCCATTAAAGGTTAGTAAAAATTAACACAAACCCTAGATGGTTCAGAGGGCTGGGGATATGTGGTTTACCTTTGGTTTTGTCTGACCCAAATATAGTGAACCTCTTGTGGATGAAGGACCACTGGCGCAGAGGGGAAATCCGGGGGGGGGGGGGCGCTCCCATTTTGAAGGTGAAGCATATGTAAAGGATGTTAATAACCCCATTTTCAGCATCATTGTTTCCCCACAGACTCCCATAGTTTTTTTAAAATTGTACTACTGATCACCTAAAGACCCCTATTTTGGAGGGAAATTTTGAAAATATCACCCAAAGACCTCTAGTTTTTTGAAAATTTTTCAAAATTCACAATCCACAACCCCCTTTTTTGGAAAATTTATAAAGTTGTTACCCCCTGTTACCCCCCGAAAACCCACGTATTGGGGGCAATTTGGCTGTCTCTCTCTCGCCCCAAAGACCCCTATTTTTTTTTAACTCCCTGTCTGAAGCTCCGGTGTTTGAAAATGCCGACCTTACAACCCTATCCATTTCATCATTCACCCCCCCTCATTTCAGCTACAAATCCAAGTAAAACTGTTTATAATGTTAAACCCTTTCATAATAATTCAACAACGTTTCATCTGTAAATTTATTCAAAGTGTGTAGAACATCAAAATTGTTTTGAGGTTTTGTTATTCCATGTGGGGGACCTGATCATATGGCAAATTTTCCATGTTTATCCGTTCAACATGGAAGCATATCACCAAAACCATCGGACTACAAATTTTGTGTTAAATGTGGTGTTTGTTCATAAATCAAAAGGAAACATTTCCTGGGCTAAAATTTTACTTGGGTAATGAGAAAAATAGAGGCTTTCATTTTTATACCAAAATCTCCATTTTTTGGAGTAAATGGGGGTACTAGGGTTTCGAATCGGGTCACCCACCTTTGATACATATCTTGTTGGAACCTTGTAAAACGGCATTGTAAACGAAGCTGAAATGACAAATGACTGCGATATATAGAAAAGGGTAAAAAAAAACTGCACATACGAGGCCTATGTCACTCTGTTTGGCTGTCACAATATATCTCAGATTGAATACACTCAAACATTGAACAACGCAACGCACCCCCCGCAACCGCGTTATGGGGCTGGTTTAATAACCGAAAGGTAGAAACTAGGTATCTCTCAAATTTATTTCAACTTTCTCTTTTAATCTCTTCCTCAGTTCTAATTTGCCTCAATGTTATAGCTAAACACTGAGCTACAGCTTTCCCCAAAGGATGATAAAGTGACTGACAAGCAAAACACTTGCCAAATCCCTTTCATTAAAAATCCATTGAATTAACATAGTTTCCTAAAGAACCATTTCAAGTACTACTGACTCAAGGAACTATAAATGGTAATCCTCCTACATGGCAGCACACCGAATGTATCACATGGCGCTATTGAACTTACAACCTTCTTGCACTCACATGAGATATATTATAATCCCCTTTGGGTAACTACTTTTCATGTGTTAATGCAAAAAGTCGTAAGTGCAATGGCTGCCATTTGTCGGACATTCCATCAAACATACTATTTTGCTGTCCTTTGGTCAGTGGCCTGTTGAAATGTTCTTAGGTACAGAGTCGACTGAAGAACCCTCAAGAGCACTGATCACAGGAAAGATACTTGGAGAGTAATCTAATACATTGTCAGCACACTGATGTATCACATGGCAAGCTATTGCACTTACACCTTTCTTTTGTACACCAGTGATTAATCATCAGACATATTTTATCCGTAACTGATTTTCGCTCACACCTATTGTGCGCCATCGTTGTTGTTGCGCAGCACTCGGGCAGGGCAGATAAAATCATATTTCCCGGGAAGATAATCACATTTCCCATGAATTTCCCATAATTTTTATGTATTGCTATTTCTTAAATCTGAAAAGTCAAGATTGCCTCCAAATGGCCAATTTCCCGGGAAGGAAGCTTCCTAGATTCCCCACTTTTTCCCACCACACGTGACTCGCATTTCGTCAATGTTGCTGCGCAAGCACACGCACCTAAAAATCTGTGCGTCACACATGCACATTACTTACTTCAATTGATCCATTATCTGATCAGCCAATTTTTTCTGCAAAAATTATGCGGAAACCAATCAATATAAGTAACCACCGGCTCTAAAAAGATTCCCCACATTCCTAATGCACAAAAAGTCTCCCGATGACCCCTGTTAATTTTGTTAAAGCAATATTAGCACAGTTTTTTTGAAGAGTGCCCCCATTTTTCAAAAAAATTGAGATTTTTTACAACGTTTTGCATTGTAACTGGCTAGTAAACTATGTACCTGTGAATGGTTAACTCTACAATGTCTATGTGTCGGCAAACGAAGGAATTTGTAACCTGAATAATTAATATCGGGGAATCCGATAATATTCAAATTCAACGGCTGCTGGCAACGTCCTTCCAATGTGAAATAGCCGGGAAATATGCCTCCATGTAGGTATCTAACGCTCATCTATTCGGTTTTTGTTTTTTATGGGTTCAGGCAAGTCGTTAAGGTTATTTACTTGAGGTGGCACTATTTCATCATTGACGGACAAGAAACTTAGCATTTCCCGCTCTGTGTTTAGTACAATCTAGATACCAATTCTACATTACAAAATCGCTCATTTATGATAAATACCCTTTTTTGAGCATTCTTGTTCGCAGGTGTAATTTTCTTTCTAGACAATTACCAATCATAGCTGTGCCAAATAGCACATTTTTAAAATTGGGGGTGCGTGCTCTAAAAAAATGTGCTAATATTGCTTTAAAAGAAAAGAGTATTTGAGTCAGAGTGACGCATTTGGCATCAGAAATTGTTGTTTGCACTCCGCAATTTGCAATGAACATAAATACTGTTGTGTGTCATAAATATGCATGAGGATTTTCCAATAAACAATATGATGGCCCATTGGGTGGTTGCCCAAACTTGATCATGGAGTGCATATTTTTTATTATAATACTTTTAGGTACCTCAATTCTGGTTACGCCATTTCATCCCAGGAGAATCCACGGGATCCTGGGTTATTTGATATGTATCCCTACAGGTCCCTCTCATAATTTTTGAAGGCAACAAACTGAAAATTGAAATTTCATTTTACTATATAGAATTGGAGAGAAAGTAATTATCATTGTATAATTCTGTTAACTTATCCAATACTCCACATATATGAAATTCACGCCTCCCCAATTTGTATTCTTAAACTACTGATGCCATGCGCTTTTCATTAGCAAAATGAGAAAGCTCTATGTTTGAAACAAACCTACTTAGCTTTAAGAAGATAAACCAAGAAATATTTTGAGATCAATCAACAAAAAACCCACGCATATTGGGATTGAAGTCTTATGAACATAAACATAGGGCCATGTTTTGTGTGAGTCATAATTAGTATTCTTAACACTGTGAAATGTAAGTCATTTCATTGCTGATTCTGGGTTCAATCGACCAATTGAACCACGGTCTTACAACTGCATATTGTCGTTATTTGGAGGTTGATGTGCTCACGTCATACTGCGTTTTGCTACGTTCGCGCTCAGCACTGCAACATTGGTCTGATTGCTTATCATCATCGCATTAGGGCTGTAAAAATGCAAAATTTTCCTTGGAATATTGAATCAAATTGCCCTCTAAGATATCAGAAATTTCCCTCCAAGATTTCAAAATTTCCCTTAATTAATTCTTATGTATTTTCCTTTATTGTTAAGGTCAAAAAAAATTTCCCTCCAAAGCAAAATTTACTGGGAAATGAGCATTCCAAATTCCCTCCCCACTTTTCCAGCATTTTTCATTCAATGGGTTGGTTCGATTGTTTCACTAACTCTCTTAACTGGTGGTTGCAGTCCTTTCTTGTTGTATTTAAGCCAAAATATCGCAAAATTTGGTTAAAGTGACCCTCAAATGATAACGCTGTTTAAGAATGAGAATAAAGGTATGATTTGGGGAACCGGTAACTCTCTTTACGACAATTGAAACGGCGACACCATTATTTTTGCTTGGAAGAACTCGGGCCTCCGGCCTCGTTCTTCCACTTAAAATAATGGTATCTGCTTGTTTCAATTCGTCGTGAAGAGTACTGGTTCCCAAATCATACCTTATTCTCTAATTTTCACATAGGAGGTATATAGTTCTTTCTCTACAATGCAATTTGTCGAATGCATTTTTTGCCTTGTTGTCGCATAAGTTATAGTAATAAAAAAATCCTTAAATTAAACATGGATGATTCTGTTCAATTTTGAGGTCACTTTTTGTCACTAATGTGACAACCAGTGCAAATTGTATGTTGTACGGCTTACCCTCATTTTCAGTAGTTGTTGTCAACCACCAAAGACCCCCTATTTTTTAAGACCCCATTTTTTCAGAAAAATTGGCACCAAAGCGCTAATTTTTTCTGGAAAATTTAGCACTTTGTCACTCAAAAACCCTAAATAGGCAATCACTAACCCTATGGCATGCTCATCTACTAAGGACACAGGTTTAGTTAACAGTTACTTTGTAACAAATTATGAATTGGGCCCTGGTGATGTTCTGGTATCATTACATACCCCAAACCCCAGGGGTGTATTTTATCACTGCACTGTATGAATGAGGTTACTGTAACTTTGTCCTGGAGAATGAGTCTTAATGGCTCAAGTGGATTTTGGCTGTCTGTGGGGGTGGTTTAGTGGAAGTGATTGTGTGTGTAAGGCTGACCCCCATTTTCAGTTGTCACCTAAAGAACCCCCTATCTTTTTTAAATAGCACCCAAAGCCCCCCATTTTTTCTTAGGGGAAATTTCCCTTAACTTTGAAGCTGTATGATAATTTTAACATAACCATGATTTTTTGTGTCGCCTGCCTTAGGCCAGAATACACATATGGTCACTTGGTCCACTGTTGTTTTCGTTGATGTCTCTGTTAATGTTTTTGTTGTTGTTAGGAAAAAGGGTTAAAGTGCCTGTATATCCACATACTTCGATGGAATTTAAACCACACTTGAGTCCACAGGTGCAACTGGGAATCTGCCATTGTTGTGTATGAGGTCACATGTCCACATCAAAGGTCAATGGCACACTACCCAATGTCAAAGGTCACACGCCAAGGGTCAATGTCCTGTAGGTCAAGTTGTCAGATTGTCTAAAAAATGTAAAATTGACCTCAACAACAATTGAAAAGTTGAAGTTCAAAGTTGAAACCACACTTAGTTTATGGAGATTACGGGCAAGCCCTCATTTGTTTCTAGGTCAAGTCACATAGAAGGGTCAAGGACATAGAGGGTCTATCATTTACAACCTGTGATGGCAGGTGACAAATGCGGTCCGAGGACTGAATGTATTTTTTACAAATTTATGTTAAAGCAAGTATGGCCATTTGTATACACATGCCCCTCATAACAACCAATTAAGTGTAATTAGATAAAAAATGTATCTTAACCCCATGAGGTCTACCACCACCACCTGTACGTATCTCTGATTGTTTCAATACAAGATAAGCATGATATCACCACTAAGTACCACTAAAAATAGACATTCTATATATCTGTACAAACCTAAAGCTTTTGTTACCATGGTCTCTGATTGGCTGAATATATCATATCACCCAATTTTTGACCACTAGAATTGGCCTAGACCTCAGGGGGTTAAAGAATCTCCTTGTGTTCCTTTCATGAAATAAAATTCTCTCAAAGAGGTATAGCTGCAGGTAATCAATATTTCATGAAATAAAGGATTTTTATCATTAAAGTCTGACTCAGAGCTTTCAAAAGGATTTTTATCATTAAAGTCTGACTCAGAGATTTCAAAATATTATTTTTTGTGTAATAATGAAAAATATCAACTAGAACAAAAGATATACCTAAAATGCACAATTCCAAATTTGCGATGAATCGGATTTTTCGTTTTGATGGCAGGTAAACATTTTGTTGTAAATTATGTCCCCATAGGATACTGTGTATAACAAAAATTCCGGATCTGGATTTTATAACAAAGTTGTGATTTTCTATATGAAGGAATTCGATTTAAGCTTAGCAATTTCACACAGTGATTTAGTATATGGACAAGCATTATGTACTGTATGCAAACCACAATTTTTTTTTAAAATTGGGGGCGCCTCCTCAGGAAATCTCTGAGTCAGCCTTTAATATCGGGGATCTCCGATCATAATTTTGGGAATAATTTTTGAGGGATATCTGATGAACCATAAACAAAAAATAAGCTGCTATAGGATCACAAAATGCTCCCCTTAATTCCACACACAGCTATTTGAAAGTCTCATTTATTATGACAAAACCAGAATAAAACAAAAATATTGTTGTGAGACACTTTTGACAACTGGATGTTGGAATATTGAGTCCCACTAACCACATTCTGTGTTAATTTTACAACATTTCATTGTGGGCAAATACGATTTTTTTTCTCTGCGCAGCAAGAAATTACTCCTGAATTGACCAAAACCAATGCAGTGGTACACAGTTCTTAATTGTATGTATACAGCCCATCTATTGTTTACACTCAGCTGCTACTGGATTTCGCTGTGAGGTTCAGAGTCTCATATTTCCATGCCATGGTCAGTGATTTAAATTCTCTACTTGCACTGGTCACTGGTGATAGTGGCTTCCTGCTTGCACTAAATGAGACTAGTCCTCACCAGCTTGTATGTAACAGTTTTTCTAATTGGTTGGGTCAGTTTACACAATTTTGCTTGACATATTTCACTGTAGAATTACTTCTATAGCTAATTTATAACCAAAATAATACTTCAAATGTTTAATATACAATTGTGCTACACAATTACACTGTATTTCTATTTTAACTGATGCATAGAACTAATTCATTAAGCAGACTAAATATTTCATGTGTGGTAAACAGGCACAACTTTTTGTACACACTGTAGGCAGATATACTACAACAATAGTGATACCTTGTCCCTTAATTGCATTAGTCTTGCATTGGACAAGAAGTTCCATCTAATAAAAATTCCTTTTAAAAGGAAAGGGGCGCCCCTAGGAGTGAGTCTTGTTTGGGTGGTTCCATGTGGTTGGGAAATACTTAAAAGAAAGAAAACGGTGACACAGAATCGGATTGAATTCGTGAAGTTTTAATTGCAATTTGCTTAGTACAAAAAGTCAATTTTGAATAAGTAATATAAATAATATATATTGATTAGGTGAAACTGAATGTCTTGTTTTTCACAATAAAGGTTGCTCATTATGATTGATGCCTGGCATAGTATCATTGATAATACCTGCAATTGCTTTTACTGTACCTGTTGTACATGGTAAAACATGTCCAAAACTAAAATTGTGTTACAAAACTCTATTTAATTGTTTCATTTCACAAATTGTGCACTAAGATGCAGAAATTGTCCCTTTATTAAGGACTCGTCTTGTTCAATATTTTGCTGTTTTTGACACCCTAAACATGTACGCCGTTACAAAATCGCCTGATTTGGAAAAAAGACACCCTTTTTACGCGTTTTCTTGTTCATGCATCATATCCACCTTTGAATACAAGTGCCCCCCCGCCTAGCTACTCCAGAAAACATTATTTTTTAGATCAAACAGTACAAAGTGTAACTCATCTTTCATTCCTTTCTTATAGAACGTCACCTTCCAAGCAAGTCTGCCGAGTGATGGAGTCAGATCCTTTGCTATCTTCCTCTATGATGAAAACAACATCTTCCCTGATGAAGGCACTGTGCAATACCCTCCATTCATTGGTTTTGCCTCTGGCTTAGATCAGAATCGCCGCTGGAAATGGGTAACGCTGGGTGGAGACACAGACAGAGAAATATATCAGGCAACAAGGTATACTGGGAAATCTTGTGTGTACACTGTCTATTTCTGTGTCTTTGTATCCTGGCTCTGTCTTTTTATCCTGTCTGTCTTTCTACCATGTTTGTCTTTCTATCCTGTCTCTATCCTTTGATCCTGTCCTTGTCTTTATATCTTGTCTCTGTCTTTATATCCTGTCTGTCTTTTTATCCTGTTTTCCTATCCTGTCTATTTCTATCCTGTCTGTCTTTTTATCCTGTCTGTCTTTCTATCCTGTCTGTCTTTCTGTCTGTCTTTCTACCCTGACAATCTTTCTATCCTGTCTGTCTTTCTGTCCCATGTCTTTCTACCCTGACAATCTTTCTATCCTGTCTGTCTTTCTATCTTGTCTGTCTTTCTGTCCCATGTCTTTCTACCCTGTCTCTGACTTTCTATTCTGTGTCTTTCTTTCACGTCGCTGTCTTTCTATCATGTCTCTGTCTTTCCTATCTTTCTATCCTATCTGTCTTTGTATCCTGGCTCTGTCTTTTTATCCTGTCTATGTCTTTCTATCCCATCTGTCTTTCTATCCTGTATCCATCTTTCTATCTGTATATGTCTTTTTATTCTGCCATCTTTCTATCCTGTCTGTCTTTCTATTCTGTCTTTCTATCCTGCCTCTGTCTTTCTATCTGTCTTTCTATCCTGTCTGTCTTTCTGTCTGTCTTTCTATCCTGTCTGTCTTTCTATTGTCTTTCTATCCTGTCTGTCTTTCTATCCTGTTTGTCTTTCTATCATGTCTGTCTTTCTATCCTGTCTTTCTATTCTGTCTGTCTTTCTAGCTTGTCTGTCTTTCTGTCTGTCTATCTTGTCTGTCTTTCTATCCTGTCTTTCTATCCTGTGTGTCTTTCTAGCTTGTCTGTTTTTCTATCCTGTCTTTCTATTCTGTCTGTCTTTCTATCTTGTCTGTCTTTCTGTCTTTCTATCCTGTCTGTCTTTCTATCTTGTCTGTCTTTCTATTCTGTCTGTCTTCTATCCTGTCTTTCTATCATGTCTGTCTTTCTATCATGTCTGTCTTTCTATCCTGTCTTTCTATTCTGTCTGTCTTTCTAGCTTGTCTGTCTTTCTGTCTGTCTATCTTGTCTGTCTTTCTGTCTGTCTTTCTATCCTGTCTGTCTTTCTAGCTTGTCTGTTTTTCTATCCTGTCTTTCTATTCTGTCTGTCTTTCTATCTTGTCTGTCTTTCTGTCTTTCTATCCTGTCCTGTCTTTCTATCCTGTCTTTCTATCATGTCTGTCTTTCTATTCTGTCTGTCTTCTATCCTGTCCTGTCTTTCTACCATGTTTGTCTTTCTATCCTGTCTTTCTATCCTGCCTCTGTCTTTCTATCCTGCCTCTGTCTTTCTATCCTGTCTTTCTATCCTGCCTCTGTCTTTCTATCCTGCCTCTGTCTTTCTATCCTGCCTATCACCTCACCATCCTTTTGTCCCAACTCCTTTCCTATCCCCCTCGTGCAGATACACACAACCTCACAATTTGTAGAGCTACTCACCTAACTAAAAAAAGACCAATCCAAAAGATCCCCGACACAAACAAAATTTGTTTCCTTAGCAGGGCCAGCACTGGGTTTCATCCTGGCCGTCAATGGGTGGAAGTCCAGATAAAGTCGCAACCCTACAGGTCCAAACTATGGAGAAGAAGAGGGATCAGGAGGTGGAACCAACGGTGGTGGCGGCGGTGGTGCCGGCGGTGGAACTGATAATACTGGTGGACAAGACAACACTGGTGGCCAAACCCCTGGTGGGAGGTGGAAGCACTGATATTGGTAAGATTAAAAAATTTGTAAGTGTAAGTGGTAGTGGCGTAACAGCTTTTTTTTCAGTGGGGGCATAGGGGGGGTTAACACATGAATTTTCAAGGGGCAGCATCAGGGGCGGATCCAGGATTCTCAACAGAGTGGGTGCCAAATTTTCAGGCTCACTACGCTCCGCCGGGGCTTATTTTTGCTTTTCACATCGGATTGAAATTCGAGGCTGAAGAGCAGTGTGTGGGGGGGGGGGGGAGTTACAACTTACGATAGCATTCCCTCGTACGTAAAAGGGCCATTTTTATATTTTTATACATCTAGAATGCGTCTGATGCCTAAATAGCGGCCCTAAATCCGCGCCCTGAGCCTATATTAAATTGTTTCATGTAAATTGCACTTTGTAGAAAATGTGGGGAGCGGATTCCACCCCCCAGTATCTCTGAAACGGATTGATGAACTATCATATGTGGTGGTAGCCATGGAAGCTAGGAATCCTCCCGAGTCATTGATACCAAAAAAAGTAACAAACATACCTTGTATGACGTCACAGTGATGTCAAACATGACATCATGCAAAAATGTGAAAAATCTAAAAAAAATACGAAAGTCCTGGTTTTTTGTGCCATTTTTTTTTCCAGCAAAGTTGGATTTTTTTGGCCATGATGTGGGTCAAAGTATGTGTACACATGCTCTTACTACAAATAAATCAAATAATAAGATAAAACATAGTGTAACTGTATCCTTAGCACAAAAAATAGGATTTTCTCGCTGTTCCGTGTAATTTTCGAATGGAAATAGCTTTTCTTTGCACGCTGCAAGATTACGTAATGCTGCTCATGGAACCGTAGGTCCGATTTTGTTCAAAATGGTCTGAAATCGAGCGCAAGGCTTAAAAAAAAGTCATGTAGTTTTGGCGGAAAACATACAAAGTAGGTTGAGGTACGACAAAAATGTTAGGGGGAGTTGACAGTCATGGCGGGAAAGTATGGGGTCAATATTACCAAATATCCAAGTAAAAAATTTTAATCCTTTTAAAGTAAAAAACAGTAATTAGGCTATATCGTGTGTATATATGAAAAATAGAGGTTACATGTGCGTATCTGTGCGTGTAAATCACCTCTAATTCGCCTTGGTCTTTGGTTTGGTTTTGAACTTATACTACACACATAAAATTAAGTGTACACAAAAACCACTACATTACACTTACTGCAAATATCCCTCATGCTCTCTCTTTTAGAGTAGTCCTTCCCTGATACCCGTCAAAATATACATACTTTATTATTTCTTTCTTAGGGTATTGAAGGTTCCACACCAGGCAATCCCTACGATCTTGATGATTTGCACAGACTGCGCCTTCAACTCACCTGTACGATATACCAATGGCTATTGTTGCGTGTGCAACTCTGGTAACTATGGCAACGGCCGTACCTGTATCGACACCAGTAAGTACAAGTTTTGGTCCATGTGTTCTTTCAACTGTGTGTAATGCCATGCACTGTAATAACAGTGATTAGAACTTAAATCCTTTTAAAAAAACACTTTTCATCACAACATGGTAATATTTGTCATATCTTTTTCCAATATCTAAGCACCTTACATGTTTAAAATCTAAACATGTTCAAAACATGTTTCACGTAGGTGTTTGGTCATTTGGCTGTACTGTGTTTTATGCAGGTTCATCACAGCAAGGGGTTGGATAAAATTGTTTAATACCTAGTTTCTAAACACTGTTTAAAACAGTGTGACTAGCTGCCATTTTGGAATTTGCCCTTGTGCACAAACTTTGGAGGTCCCTGCTTGGTAACTTTCCATTTCATTTCTACCCAATTGAAGCATGACTAGTACATGGCATGGCACAACACATTGTCCTGAGTTAGATTTACAGTTTTCATGTTTGATCTTTCTTAGACCATTTTAGCTTTTTTTAATGTGCATTTTGCTACCCATATTTTATGTGACTTGTACCCGGGGGGCCACTTGTATTCAAAGGTGGATATGATGCGTGAACAAGAAAACACATAAAAAGGGTCTCTTTTTTTCCAACAGAAGATGTACGTGCGTACATTGATTAGGGTGTCAAAAACAGCAAAATATGGAAAAAAGGTATTTTTTTTCGTAACCCTGAAATTATGATGTACACGAGATCAAAATCATCAATAATATTGTAATTTGGAAGTAAAGCAACATGAATAAAGCCAGATAATAAGGGTATATTATCAACACAATGCATTGCTTACTTGTTTAAGGTAGCAAAAACTGACAAAAGACTTGTTTATGGTAGCAAAAACAGACAAAAATGCTTGTTTAGGGTATGTTTTTTAGTTTAGGGTGCATTTTGGAAGTCCATGTTCACGCATCATATCCACCTTTGAAAACAACTGGCTCCCCGGGGACTTATTTGTACTGGTGCTTTTCATAGTGACACCAGTAATTTAAAGGGATAGGAGGAGATTTTTTTGAGGATATAAATTTCTTTCAATCTGCACTTGGTGGTAGAACATCTACCGAGAACGTTTTGAAGGGTTATCGGTCAAGCAAGATCAAATGAAAATAAAAAAAGCTATGTTTTGAACTTGCCTGCTATCGTAGGAAAGCATGCTTTGATTTTCTGTCGTACATGACAAAAAATGCAAAATCATCATTTTAATAATCTTATTACATAACAATGTCATATTTAGGTTATTCACTTCAGGTGTGATCTAATACATTTGTAAGCATTCCAATATGCAAAAAATGTGGGTTTGAAACAAAAATAATCTAATACTTTGTTGTCCTTTGTGACTTTGACTTTATGATGCTATACCACTTCTGCCCGGGGAGGCACTCCCATTTTGGAGGCGATGTGTACATATAACTGTTAAGACCCCCCCCATTTTCAGCATTGTTGTCACCCAAACACCCTATTTTTTGAAAATAAATATCACCTAAAGACCTTATATTTTTTGACAATTTTAACACTATCACCCAAGACCACTAATTTTGTGGAACATGGAAAATTTTGACAATTTTCACCCACACCCCCTCTCCCCATTTTGGGGCACTTTGGCTGTCTCTCACCCCTATTTTTTTCCATGTCTTCTGTCACCGAATTCCCCTGGTTTTCGAAGTGCTAGCCTTACACCCATATCCATTTCATATGTGAGTGTCCCCATTCATGTCTGAATGTATACATAGAAAACAGTTCGAGAGGTTTTAGAAATTTATGTCGAAAATGTGAATTGATTCGATGTCGGGTCGTTCCTAGCCTTTGATACAATTTGCATTTTTGACATGTTTTAAAACTCTCAACCTCTTTCATGCTGATTACATTTCATTCAAAACAATTGTGCCCAGGACTGTTAATTTAGCAATGTTTCATCTCTAATGATTCACATCAGTACCTGTACAAAAACCTCCATTGAGAGCAATGCATTGTGGGAAGCTTACTGATATCTGCATGAACAACAGGAGATATCTAAATATCTTTATAAAAAGAATTCCTTAAATCAAAACTAAATATTATAATTTTCTAAATAATTGTGAACTTTACCGTGAACTTCACTTTTTCATGAACACCCAGATAACCCACAGCGACTGAACGGTGAAGTTTCCGGCAACATCAATGGTCTCCTCATCAGCAGCGCCAACCTCCATGCCTATGTGAACACAAACGAAGGTCTGCACGTACCCTCGGCCATACAGGCACCGGCTACCCGAAAGCATCAGCTTTATCTATGCAGAGCCGTCTCCCGTTGGGGGAAATGATTTTGGGTGGATGTTTGCTCTGCCCAGTGGGAAAGCCATAAATGGTTTCACCCAGACAGGTAACAAGCCGGGCAATCAACGTTGCAATGTAGAAAAGACATTGAGAGTTTTGATAAATTTACGGTGAATGGAAAATTACAATTAATTGGTTCTTTCAACGTCGTTCTTTAGATGTTGAGTCAATTTGCATTTTCAACATAAATTTCAAACACTCTAGACAAGTTTCAAAATAGTACTGTTGATGTCACCAGAGACTTCATGAGAGTGATATTTGTATACCATTTACGGGCTGGGATCAAAACTGAAAAGCTCACATTTGCAACCAGGGAACAAAAATGATACAAACTGAAACCTGAGTTTCCCCCCTCCAAGGGGTGCATTTAGAGGGGTGCACCCGGCGATTGCCCCCTATCTTTTTGCAGGGCACAGGGGTGGCCGCACGGAAAGTGTCGGGTTGCACTGTAATCTATAAAAATGACTTTTACACATGGGCATGTATTCGATCTCAAAAGAATGGCAGTGTGGGCATCGTGCGGGCACCGTGTGATCTCGAATAATTACTCCAGGACTTGGTGTGGGTACGGATATGGGTACGGGTAATGGGATGGTCCGAGACCATGGGTATGGGTACAGGTGAGGGTCCGAGACCGTGGGTTCGGGTTACGGGTCCCAGACAAGGGTATGGGTATGGGTACGGGTCAACTTGTGACAAAAGTCCATGGGTACGGGTACGGGTCCAAGCCCATGGGTTAAGGGTATGGGTAGGGGTTCAAGCTTGTGACAAAGTCCCATGGGACGGGGTACGGCGTACAGTGCCATGGGTATGGGTAAAGTCTTTGGGTACGGTTACAGACCTTTGAGTATTATACCTGGACATATAAGTGCGGAGTTCTCAAAAACTAAAGAAACTATCAGTGATCAACTGAAAGAGTCAATATATTTGTGATTAAAAATTTGCAGGAATAGCAAAAAAAATGAAGGATTAAGTCTGTGGAATCATTATAAGTATTTTTTAGCAACTGAAAAAGTGGCAGAAAAGGAAAGAAATCAGGATTTTTCAAAGAGTATTCAATATCCAATTGTTGTTGCAGTACATGTAATTGTCCCCTATGGGGAAAGTTCATTTCAATATTGGGACTAGTTAATGAGTACACAATGTGGTGAGAGTAACTGCATAGTGCATATAAGAATATCCATGGTGTATTTGTATAACTTTGTGACGAAACTGTAGATAGGGATGAAATAGTTGGGTGTATGAATTAAGGTGCAGCAAGAGATAAATATTGGTGATTTTTGTGTATTTGGCTACATGAAATGTAGTTCAAAGGGGAAAAGTGAAAACAAAAGGTAAAATTAGAGTTTTACCTTATATATGTTAAAAACATTTCTATTTGCTTACAGTACAAATTTGAATTTCTTTTTTTTTTTTTGGTACCAAAGAACTAATTTCGGGCTTAGTCCTTCCAGATGGGGAGCTTAAAATTCAGTGCAAAAAATATTGGTAGGGACACCCGATGTGTATAAATCCTTGTTGCACGTTAAAACATTCATCAACCGTAAACAAAATTAAACTCCATTAATATCCATTAAAAAACAAAGAATACCGGGCCAATTAGTTTTGTTTTTTAAATTTTACAATGGGTACAGGTGAAGAGTCTGGCAACAACATGGAAACTGGTATTGTTACAAGGACCATGGGTATGGGGACAAGGATACGGGTACGAGACATGGGTTGGGTTACGGGTCACGAAAGTGGGTAATGGGTACGGGTCGGGGTCCAAGACCATGGGTTATGGGGTAAGGGTAGGGTATGGGTACCGAGACAAATAGGGTCCGGGGTATGGGTACGGGCACAAGACCATGGGTATGGGTCCGGGGGCCAGAATTGATAAAGTCATGGGTACGGGTACGGGTAGGTAGGGGTAAGAGACGATGGGTAGGGTTAGGGTTATGGTACGCAATGTTGTACCCGGGTACGGGTATGGGTTACGGGTTACTACAAGTCTGAAGTACTTTCTACTCTTTGTGGGTGGTTAGCCAATGCATAATCCCACTCTCCACACACCTTCAGAATTTTGAACCGACTGCCAAAAAATATGGGTCAACCTGGCGAGCGCAGTGAGCTGGAAATTTGGCGCCCCCCCTCTTGGAGGAAATCATGGACCGCCCTGCTTACCCCTGTATACACTCTCCATTAGATGTTCCATTGGTATGCAAGCCAAGGACGTCTAGGGTAATTTTCGTGAGATTGCATACTGGACAGATAAAAATCTGGCATTTCTACCACCGCCTGTAGAATCGGGGATCCCTGGTTTTTACGAAATCCATTCTTACGGACAAAATGACTCAAAATCAAAAAATGCGCATGGCCTTCTGGAAACCCTTTTTTTGCATTTTTTTTAACCTCGGATTGTAACATTGATCCCTCATTGTAAATTAGTTTTATCAATGGTACGGTCCCACTCCATATTGAATAGACTATAATTTTATCATCAAGTTTACAATAGCCATAATTGATTTCCTTCATCTAGGTGGCGTCTGCCCAGCAGCATGATATTCAATTGTGAATAACTGCGGGAAACAATCTGGACTATCAACACGAACTTTCTGCGGAGGTCGACGCCGAGGGTTACAATCCGTTCACGAATGACCATTGACGGCAATGTTCCCGATATCCCGGCGGGAATAAAGCTGGCTGTTGATGATCCAAAGACGTGTACCAAGAAGATAGAAAAACGGTTAGGTTTATTGTCCCGCCGAACGAGTTCGGAACGGGGGACTATAAAATGAGCAGCGCGTTAGTTCGTACGTCCGTTCAGTCAGTTCGTCCGGTTGTGATAAAAATGTTAACCCATGTTGTACATGATTGATAGGGAGTTCAGGGAAGGGGCAAATAATGATGTAAATGGGTGGAAGGAAGCGGGTGATGAGTTCTTGACCTGATAGATTTTAGGCATAACATATGCCTAATTAAGATCTAATTTGCATAAATTTTATGAAAAGATTTTTGAAGGCTTTGTACAAAGTTTCTGGAGTTTTGTAAGGCGTAGAATGAGTAACTTGGTGGAAGGAAGGCGGCTGAAGAGTCCTCACCGGATTCAGATTTTGGGCGGATTAGTTCGGCAAATTGAGTATTGGCAATGAGCTAATAATATGCAAAAATCAGCGTCATTACTATATTTGTCAAACGGTAAATTGGATGCTCAAAAATTACTGCGCTGCAGGAAAGAATATCATGGGGCCCATCTTGCAATATATAGTACATATAAGTAGGTGATATATGCGGCGTGATATGTATGCAAATGAGCTATTAAATTGCATAATTGTGCTCTGAAATGGTACGTTCGGACATCCAAATTTCCTTTCTCTACATGAGACTACTATGCCATATGGGAGAGGTTGGGGGTTGCAGGGTGTGGGAAGGGGGTTGGGTGTTTAGATGTGTGGCATGTTGGGGAGGGGGGATGTGTGTTGAAGTGTTGGGGTGGATGTTGTGTTGCAGGGTGTTGGGGGGATGTGGGGGGTGCAGGGGGTGGGGGAGGGGGTGGTGAAGGGGGGGGGGGGAGGTGGGGTGAAGGGTGTAGGGGGGGAGGGGGGGGGGAAGGGTCGGGGGGGAGGGCGTGGGGAAGGGGGGGGGGAGAGGGTGGAGGGGGGGAAGGGGGGTGAGAGGGGCATTGCAGGGAGCTGGGGAGGGGGTGGTGGGGGGGGGCTGCGGAGGGCGGATGATGGGCCTGTGGGGGGTGGGTGGGGAGGGGGGAGGTGGGGAGGGGGGTGCGGAGGGGGATGGGGTCCCCCGGGTGGGGTGTGTGGGGAGGGGTAGGGTGGTGGGAGCGGGGGGTGTTGGGGAGGGGTGGGTGTTGCGGGGGGGGTGGGGAGGGGAAGTGGAGTGTTGGGGAAGGGGAAGAGTGGGGAGGGTATGAGGTGGGGGGGGGGTTGCGGAGGGGCTGGGGTGGAGGCAGGGGGTTGGGGTGTTAAGGAGGGGGTGGGGGGTGCAGGGGTGGGTGTTGCAGAGTGTGGGGAGGACGGGGGGGTGTTGGGGATGGGGTGGGGTGTTGCAGGCCTATGGGGAGAGTTGTGTGGGCTGTTGGGGAGGGGTGGGTGTTGCGGGGGGTTGGGAGGGGGTGGGGTTTTGCGAGGTGTTTGGGAGGGTGGGGTTTTGCGTGGTATGGGGAGGGGTGGGGTGTTGTAGTAGCATGATATCAGTTAGTGATCGCGACCATTTGGCAGGAATATTTAAGCATCAGCGTAATAAACAATGAGTTCGCCTGTTTTCTTGGAGCTGAGACCAAGATGCTAGCAATTGGAACATATACTTCAGGCATGAGAATCTTCAGTTGAAAAACTGAATTCAGTTTTTTTTTTTGGCCCGAATTTAGGCGTTTGATTATTTCAGCCCGATTTGGGGTATTTCTGTGGATTTCACGCGTTTTTTTCAGTTTTTTTTTCCGCTTTCAGTTTTTTTTTGAAAGTTTATTTCATGCCTGTATACTGTAGCTGGTTACCCTGGTAGAAACCTAAAAGAAGATCTCATTAACAAGGGCATCAGCTCTGGCGCGCTATGGTGGCCAAAACAATCCAGGAATGACATCAGGGAAGGGCATCCGGTCAAATATCTTTTGCTCAATAAATCCTCACACAGCCAGTATTGCTGAGTAAGGTGAGGTATCCGGCCACCCCTGTAACGGGGACAAACTGGATTTAAAACTTTCGGTTTTACTACTTACTAATACTACTATGGGCAGGGCCGTACGCCAGGATTTTTTTTTGTTGAAGGACTGGAAAAAAAACGGGGACTTTTTTTTTTTTTTCTAGTTAAAAATTTGATCTAACCCCCTAACTAAAATGGTACTTTTTGACTTTTGAACATTTTAATCACCAAAAAGTGGACTTTCTTGTTCAAAATTTATCTAGATTTGGACATTTTTGTTCAAAAAATTCTGCCAAAATTTGTGGAATTTGGGAGGGTGCATAATACCCAAAGTAAACATGAAAGGGAAGTTAAAGGGGGATGATGGATGAAGTCTAAATTTTTAATCCTTGATAGAATGCCCTTCACATCAAAAACCCCATTTGTTAAAGTTGCAACGATTATTCAACCCATTTTCAAGTAAGAGCTAAAACGTTATTTGTAAGAGTACTGGGTAAACAAAAAAATTAATTGGTCGACCAAAATGGGCAAATTTTCGCCTAAACATGCAAAACAAAACATTCCTTTAACCCTAGATTTCACAGGGTAAATGTGAAAAAAATAGAAGTTTCCCTTCCAATACCAAAACTTTTGACCACCTTCTGGTAAAATCTGGCGGTCCCTGGAGACGGGGCTATGGATATCGGGACCATTGGACCTTAAACAAAACAAATAGAAAAGGCAGTAATATAATGGCCGCTTTTCTTTGCCAGGTCGGTACACAACTCAGTGAACGGACTCAAAATTCAACGACGGGCTCCAAACCGTGAAATCCGCTACACCGTGGATAATACCAGTAGAGTTTGACGAATGCACGCAGGATGACGCTGATCAGGACCCACGCCTGAATTCAATGCGAGTCACTTTCTCGAGTATCTACTTGGTCTATGAACCTAATGAGTCAATCTTGCGATTTAGGCAGCAGTCTAAGGTCGTACAGGAGGACGGTAAGAAATAAGAGAAGAATCTTTTGGATTTTTGAAGGGAGGGTAGGGTGTCTACAGTCTGATTAATAATTTGTTGGACAGAATCGAACACATGCGAGCGTGGACTGCATGAGCCAGGAGGAACATCGCACCTTGTTTTGCGATGCGTAATTGGTTGAAGAATGCGCCAAACCTCCGCGTAACTTGTTGCGCTTACATGAGGTGTGCCTATCTCCTGTCCAAGTAATTTTTAATCCCACTGTAGTTGAAGACAATGGTTGTGCCAGAGGGGGCATGGGGGAAGTTCCTTCAGCCAAAAGAAAAATGATAGGTTTTTGGCAAAAATCTGCGATTTTGGGCCAAATATCACCAAATTTTGGCACAAATCAGCAATTTGGGTCAAAATTAGTTAAACTCTCCAAATTTTGGATGTTTTCCCCTCAAAATTCACTTTTTGGTCCCTAATATTTCACTTGCACACCCCTTAAAATTTTGTTGGAAAATTAGTCCTTAATGACAATGTGAAGGAAAATTCTTTCAAAAAGACATGTTGGGCCTTTATTTAATGACTAGAAATGTTGCCATTTTTTTTTATAGCACCAAGTTACATCCCCATAAAATGATAATATTAAGCAACATACTAAATTTGTTGGAATTATTAAATTAAATTTGTTAAATTTAATTCTTTAAATTATTTATAAAATTAGTTTTGTAATTTTCTGGAAGCCAGAGTAGGCTAGGACACCCATCCCCAGTTGTCCATTGTACCATCAATGTAATAACTTCGGAAGTTCATCTGCCGTTAAAGTGCAGTCTAAGGTTGTGCAGGGTATGGTAAGCATTAACCCATGTTATTTTTGGTTCTAGCTTATGGGCTTTTAAACTATCAGATATCAAACTACAGTGCATCTCAAATAAAATTGGTTTAATAGTTGATTGCAAGAACACAACTCTGTTTTTTGGACTGCTGGATATCTGGACTTCTGTTATCAATGTGTAGTTTTTCATAAATTGTTGAGACTAAAAACTATCAGATATTAGACTATAGTGCATCTTAAATAAAATTGATTTAATAGTTGATTGCAAGGACATAACTCTGCTTTTTGGACTGCTGGAGACCTGGACTTCTGTTATCAATGTGTAGTTTTTCATAAATTGTTGAGACCAAAAACTATCAGATATCAGGCTCAGTGCATCTCAAATAAAATTGGTTTAATAGTTGATTGCAAGGACACAACTCTGCTTTAAAGGTGGTTGTTCCGATTTATGTGTATTGTGTTCTCTACTTGATATGAGAGCCTGGCACTTGCACATACACCCCATCAAGTACCGTGGGAAACAAACTTGCGGTTTTGATGGTAGACGCAATAATGCATATTGCAAAGCCCTATTCAATACTGTGCTAATATTGATGGTTAACCACTAAAACGGCGGTTTTTTGTTTATAACTTGGTAATGAAATGGAATTCAGGGCTCAAATTTCAGGGCGACAATGAGAAAAACACGGCCTTTCATCTGATATCAAAATCGATACTACTTCCGGGTAAATCAGGGGGTCCCAAAGACGATCGGAACACGCACCTTTAACTTCAATGTGTAGTCTTTCATAAATTGTTGAGACCACACTGAAAAAGACTTGAACATTCTTCAGGTATAATAGTTTCAGTAGGGGCCCCATTGATAAACAACATTAGCTACATCTTGCAATTTGAGTGCAACATTCATTGACTAAATTTTGATGTAATGGAGTTGTACTTTGGATATGATGTTCAACTTCAGTTTATTATTTCCAACCCCAGAGGATGTTTTGAACCAATCCCATAATGCAATGCAGTGAGCCTATACTGTACTGTACTGTACTAAACTCATGCCAGTGCTTAAGAATAAAGGAAGTTTAAAAGGACTAAAAGACATTCAATGATCATGCTAAAATTACCTAAGTACTAGTGCTTTGTGGGATAAAATTAGTGTAAAAGTCAGGGTTTTTATGTGTAGGATTTTTGTGGGATCACATGACCATATTGAGGTGAAATTTCCCAAAACTGGTGCATTGTGGGATTGACTCAATGCACCTTCTGATTAACCCAGAGCACTACACCCGTCTTTCATATAGCATTTCTGATTGGCTAATTAAAGGTGCATTTCGTGATTCCAGCACCTTCTGTTTTATTCATGGTTCACTAGATATCCTTGAGAAAAGCACATTCACAAAATTTGAGTTGATCCTGATCTTGCGGTTTTGTGTTATGAGCAAATGCTTGTTTCCCACGGTCCCATAGGCCACTGTGCTGTAATTTCTGTCTGCATGTTTACGGACAGAAAATACAAAATTGCGAATATCTTACAGATACGACCAAATTTGCACGTAAGATTTGGTACCATGGCTTACTAAGGCTAACGGTTCAGATGATATAAAACATCTCAACTTTTTTTAGGTAAGTTGGGTTGGACGAGGTTGTGGATCAAAATGCCCCCTTTAATCAATATACTCTGTAAATAACCCAAATGTAGGTTATGGGTCGTAAAGGTTGGGTTGACCAATTTTAAGTGCAAAAGTGCTTCCATCTTGATTAGATTAATTGGCACAATCCAGTGTGGCCCAGGGCGCCCCACCGGGTCCCCTCCTCCCCACCCATTTTTTTCTTGCCCAGAATTTCAAATAGCGCATGGTCAGACAAATTTTTAATTCATTTTAGGTTAGGGTAATTACGTTTTCCATGAAACTAATCGATATGTTGTTCAAATTTTTTTATAGCGTATAGTGTGTAAGTATCTTAGTACAACTTCTCTTTAAGTTTCACCCATGATTGATATAGAATTGAAAACATGATTTGTTGCCTCATAGGATATATGTAAAAATTAATATTGGTTGACCAAAATGAGCACCTTTTCACTAGAAACATCCAAAACAAACATCTTTTAGCTGTGAGATTTCACATGGTACGTAAATGAGAAAAATAAGCTGATGACTTCTGACAAATTATTGATAATTGATACTGATTATGATGAATTCTCTATTGATAAATTCCGAGGCCCAAACAGAACCTTGCCAGCACAACAAACTGTGACCATAAGGCGCAATGTTTAGCCCAAGGTATAACCTTCAGAGGTAATGTAATAATGGTTCTAGGAAAGGATATGTTTGCAAAGAGTAAGGGTTTTTTTACTTTTGGCCAACATAAACAATGTCGGTCATTTCATCATAATCAGACCTATAGAATTTTAACAGTAAATGATGTCATTGCTTTTATTCAAAACAACAAAAATATTATATTGAAATTTCATGGTGGTTTTACTAAGCATCTACCAATTTATTAAACAATTGGGAAATATTTATACTGAAACTTTTTAGATTTTAATTTATTTGGATTACATGGCTTGTTTGTCAAACACTATAACCCGATGTTGAACTTGACGCAATCAACTTGACTCAAAGCAAACAACAGAACAACAGGTCGGTATGGAAGAAAACAAAGATGATAAAATCTCCAGTTCATGCTAATATCACGTAATTGGTTGAGCTGGTTCCTTGGATTGCTCTGATGGTTGTATCATACTGACAATGGATTTGCAGATGATTCACTCTGTCCTGGAATTTAACAGGAAATGAAACATTCTAAACACAACTCCTGCACGAAAAAATTAGTTATGACGTAAATCCGTATTCCAAGTGACTGGCACAAGCAAAAAAGGGTAGTAGCTGGCTCAGTTTATATAGTGGTGTTAAGGTCTAGGCAATATGCTTAGTAAAAAACTCTGATGTAAAAAATTTGTTAGATCCATTTTAAAGAAACATTAAGTAGGGAGGTGTGGCCCAGTTTCTATGTGGGGTAATGTATAGGCATTATGCTTAGTAAAAAACTCTGATGTAAAATTTGTTAGATCATTTTAAAGAAACAGTAATAAAGTTATAGCTAGTTATAACCCACTCTCACAGATAAGCAAAGCACCGTAGTAAGGAAAACATGCAAGCAACAGCTTAAAGGTGGATAAAATTGGTCTGCTTTCACATCTTTACTTAAAGGTGCAACGCGATTTTACATATCAGGTGTCCTAAAAATCGAAAGTACGTGTATTTTTGCCCCGATGTAAAGCTTTCCATCCAACATTTCCCCATCTGATAGGATTAAGCTGGGACATGTTTCTTTGGTAAAAAATTGTAAAAATTTTCTAAAATTTCGTATAGGAGCAAATACGAAATTCAGCCTGTTTATATTGAAATATAATAAATCAACATCCCCTTTTTCTCTATTTAAGACATGTCTGTAGCCAATACAAGGTAAGAAAATCTATTTGAGTGGCGTAATCTATAGGAATTTTACTATATGATACAATAGTTGGATTGCCTCAACAATCTCGGTTGAACCTTAAAGCAAAACAGATTTGGGATGTAAGAGGTCTATGCCCATGTCCCATCACCTAGCGCAAACTTTATCATTGATTACCCTGAACGTCTTTCTGGTTCCGATCTCTTGGGTCTTACCGTGCGTACCTCACGCCAAAGGGCTTGTGTGTTACCTCTTAAAATTTACTCTGCAAAGTATTGAATTCCATACATAGCATTGCTCTTTGGCATGTCAGTGCATGTTGGGAACCATGTCCTGTCATTAGACGTAGACTGTAGGAACTGGGCCAAAAGCGTGGCGAGCAATTCAAGTTTACGATTTCAAAAGAAAGAGCGGAGGCAATAGTATTCATGTCTATCGTTGTATATTCTTGCTAAAGAGCAAAAAATAAAGCGTTTTAGGTGTCTCTTTCCATAACTCTCACAACAAAACAATCCAAAATTAGAGCTAGAGTTGGACATCTCTGGATTTGAAGTGTTAGGGGTGATGTTGTTAGTCTAGTAATGTTAAACAAGTTCTATTTTCCAGCCACAGGTTAAATCAATGACATTTGCTGATTTAGCGATACCCTGTGGATGCAGTTACAATTGTGAAAGTCAATGCAAAATATCATGTCACAAATCCCCCTTCAGATTTTGAACCCAACAAGTGCAGCGAGTTGCACAATGGTCAAATTCATAAAAAAGGAAGTTTTTCCAGCAATACCCCGATTGAAAATGGTCTGGGTATACCCCTGCAGATGATCAACACCCCTGGCATATCTGCCTATCTCTATTGGCATCTAAGCACACTTTGATTGTTACTTGGATCATGTCATGAGCAAATAAGAGTTCTGTAAATACTCATGTGGTATGGTTTTACAACAGATATGAAGAAGCACTATTTTATTGAAAATAGTGCACCCTCAAGATTTTTAAAAATTGATATTTTTGTAAACTTCAAAATTAAAAAAAAAAAAACCTTTGGGGAAAAAAAAAAAAATTTTGGGGGGTCGTTAGCCGCTTATGAATGCCCCTATCTGTCTTGGGTATATTATATGTGTCAAATGTTATCTGTATTCTTCCAATGGCCTAGACTATCATTTGCAGCAAATTGAAGAATTTCATATTTTGTGAACATGTGCCAGTGCTGCTTTTTATGTCTGCCCAATTCTTGCTTGATAAAATTTGGTGCATGAGTTCTGAAGTATGTAACCTACAATTCTCAATTCTAGGTGTGTTTGTTGTCCCCGCCGAGAGTTCGGAACGGGGACTCTAAAATGAGTCAGCGTCTGTCTGTCTGTCCGTCCGTTCGTCTGTGATAAAAAGTTAACCCACGTTGTATACGTTTTATTGGAGTTCGGTAGGGCGGGGGGACAATGATGTAACTTGTGGAAAGAAGCGGGTGGCTGAGTTCTCGACCTGATATGATTTTGGGCGGTAAAAATATGCTAATTAAGTATTCAATTGCATAATTATGAAAATGTTCTGCAAGGCATGTTACAAGTTTCTGGATTACGTAAGGCAATAATGATATAAACTTAGTGAAGAGCCGGCTGAACAGTTTTCGACCTGATTACAGTTGGGGCGATTCAGACAAATTGAGTATGCAAAGGAGATAATTAATATGCAAAAATCAGCGTAATTGAATATTTTTTGACAACTGGAGCATGGATACTCAAAATTCCTGTGCTGCATTGAAAGCGTATCATGGGGCACATCTTTACTGGCCAATTTGAAAGTATGTGATAATGCGGGGCAAGCGGCTAGGTATGCAAATGAAGCTAATTAAATTATGCGGAATTGCTGTATCTCTGAAGCGGTACATCAGATAGGCCAAAAATTCCTTCGCTACAGAGACTACTATGCCATAGGGAGTGGGTGGGGGTTGGGGAGGGGGATAGGTTATGAGGGTGTTGGGGGGGAGGGGTGGGGGGGGTGTTTTGTAGAGTGTTGGGGAGGTGTAGGGTGTGGGGAGTTGTGGGTGTGGGGAGGGGGGGGGTGTTGCAGGGTGTGAGGGTGGATGTTTGCGGGGGTGTTGGGGAGGGGTGGGGGTTTTGCAGGGTGTGGGGATGTGAGATGGGGTGTTGACTGGGTTTTGGGGAGGGGGTGGGGTGTTGTATGTAGGACATTTATCGCATGTTTATCGCGATATTCGGCGGGAATATTTAGCATCGCGTAAAGACGAGTTCGCCTTGTTATTTTTTTCTTTGTTTTATTTTTTTTAAGCCTCTGATCCCTTGTTAGAAACAATAACTTTGACATTAATGACATATGCTACCCAGTGCAGACTGGATTTGAGTGTGTCTGTAATGACGGCTATGCAGGAGATGGCGTTACAATGTAGAGTAGGGTGGTGAATTTGAATTATGTGACTGGTGCATAACTTATCTGTATAAGTAAGGTCTATAAAGCGACTGTTGCCAGTCTTAAAGACACTATCAGGGATCCACCCAAAAAGAGTAAAAAAAATAATTTAAATTTGCGGATAGCTGAAGGTGAATAAAATAAGTAAAAAAAGTTGTAGACTTCTCATAAGTTATTGTTTCCAAGTGAAAACATTGAGCGAAAAGGAAGAAAACAGTGGTGTTTAAAGAGATGATACCATCAGTAAGTGTTATAATTAAGTGTATGCTCGGCCAGTTTGACTTAAAATGGACTGATTCTGTCCTTATGGGTGGCTTTGGTTTATCACTTGCGGGTGTTGTTATAGCATACTTGTGAAAAAATGTTTTTTTTTTTTGATTTTCTGATGTAGCAAATCACTGATAGGGCCTTAAATGTAGTTATCTTGCTCAAAAAAATTCCTTTTATTTCATATAGAACATTTATTTCCAAATTGAAGCAATAATATATTCGTGCTGAAAATTCATTTTTATTCATATATTGACATATTTATGTGCAAATGAATCATTTATCTTGCTGAAAATCCTGTTGAAGGTTTCTAATATTAACATTTATTTCCAAATGAAGCATTAATATATATCTTGCCTGAAAAGTCCTTTTTATTTTATAATAATAAACCAGTGCCGCCGAACGAAGAGGGGGTGTCAAAGGGAGTAATGACCCGGGCCGGGGTCCTAGGGGACCGTAAAAAAATACGTTCAGACCTTGAAGTTGTGACAAAAAGTAGAGAGGGAGAGAAGTGAGAGAGAGAGGGATGGAAAGAGAGCATTGGCGGATACAGGGGGCCCGTTTCCCCCTCCTCAACAATGATCCTACTTTGTTAGAAAATAACCAACAAAATGCCAATTTTTTTTTTTCGCGCACGCGCGGTTGATAAATTTATTGCGGGCCTCTTGTTTTGAGAAATTCCACAAAAAGAATTTAATTTTGTTTTATAAAACGGTTGTCATGAATTATCAAGTGGACTACCATTCAAATTGTTTCTATCAAATAAAGTTATCATCGCAAGGGTTCCACGCTTTGTGCCTGCACCCCAGCCCCGGCCGCTTCATAATATTAACTCTCCATTAACACTCTATCGTATTAATTTTTGAAACCCAAACCTACAAAATCAGCATATTTTACTTTTTTAAAAAACCGTTTATCATACCTCGATCATTAAAAAGTGGAAACACTTACAAACTTACTATCTACACAAAATTTTACATGATAAAATGTTGTTTTTGGAAAGTAACATTGCAAGTGTTTGGTCACCCCCTCCCGCACCCACCCATCAGCCGGGCCATCTCATAACACTCTACATAGAAAATTCTATGAAAACACCCATTAAGTTTGCATCCTACTAATACTCTCCACACACCCGCCGCTAACAGCGGCCCGCGTTGCCGCTCTTTAACTTCAAAATCTCTCCCCTCCCCCGGGATGGGGTTCTGGACAACGATACAAGAGTTGGTATTTTTAAAAGGGGGCCTTGTAACTCCAAAGTTCCCCCGGGCCCGCAATTTCTCTCGGCGGCCCTGATAATAAACATATATGAATTAATAAGCAAGGTGCTAAAATGTCTAAACAAAACTTTGGCATTGAAATTGACCCTTCCAGATGCTAATAATACCCTGATGCTTGGCCCTACTGATACTGGGTGTATCCAAGGAAATAAAGGTGCAATGAGAGATTTCACAGACATGGTCCCTAAAAATATGAAAATTCTGATTTTTGCAACTAATGTAATAAAGCTTTTATCAAAAATTATCCCAGGTGAAGGATAGTGAGAATCATTTCTTTGGTACAAAAAATTGGAAAAGTTCTAAATTACTATAGGAGCAAAAAAAAAAAAAAATACTAAAATTTTTTTTATTCTTTTTAGTTTGTGGTTTGAAATTAGGCCAAATAAAACTCGCTGTTGTTTTCACTCTGGCACAAGGTAAGGGAAACGATTGGGCTCTCTAGATATATGAAATCACTACATATAACACCACCTCTATGGATGCTCCAATATCTTCGTTTGCAACCTTAAGAAGGGCATCGGTCGCTGCACAGATTTCTCACTCACAGAAGGCTTAGAACTGATTTGGGTAACCTCCAATTTTGATGTGCGTAGATTAAATGGCCCATGATGTATAATATTTTGTATTGACATTGTCTCAACATTGGAGAACTAACATGACTATGTGTCGTGCGATTAAATTGATAACATATGATTATAAGACAAATTGAGGATTATGCAAAACTAACAAGAGATTTTTGAGGTGGTACCCAAATATTGTGTCATAATATTAATTTCATATAGACTAGGCAATCAATAGATTTTGTACCGTGTATTTGGCTACAAGAACTGTCTTAAAAGAGAGAAAAAGAGGGATCATGATTTACTTATATTTCAATAAAAAACATAAGCTGGATTTTCGTATTTGCTCCAATACGAAATTAGGTAATTTCACAATGTTTGTACCAAAGAGACCTTCTCAGCTAATCCTTTCAGATGGGGTTATTTAGATGGAAAGAATTTACATCGGGCAACATTAGTACTTTCGATTCTTTTCAGGGGACACCTGAATGGAAATTCTCTCGGTCTGTTGCACTTTTAAGTGATTAACTTGAAAATAACTAATGTTCTGTTAAATGGTCTTTATCTGTGGTTTTCTAGCTAGGCACTAAATTTACTGGAAGACCTTAATTATTAAAATATACATAAGGCTTTTCTGTTATATCTTCGTTTGAATGGCAAGATAGGTCGAAAGTGCAATATCTTCTTCCATGTAATACATCTGAGTCCTTACATATATTAAATAACTAATTTATCTTCCTTGCGACGTGCTCTTATTGATCTTCAGACAATAAAACACATTTTCACCTGAAGAACCACTTTGATAGCTATCGACCAAGATTTGCATTTAAGTATGGTTGATAGGGACTTCTGGTAAATGGTCCAAGGCTTAATGCACTGTAGTGTGGGCGCGTCTTATTTATTGCCATTGGGAATGGAGGATTTCACCTTTTTTTCATTCAGCAAAAATTTTCGCGTTCCCCCCATCCTTCCTTGTCCGTTCAAAAATTCACACCTCCCCTCCTTGAATCTGCGGACTTCCATTTAAAAGTTCTGTTCCCCTCTCCTCTCCGTTGATGAAAATTTCACGTTCCTCCCCCCTCTTACAAAAAATTTTTGGTTTCCCCCCCCTCAATCCTCCATTCCCCCCCCCCCCCCCCCCCGGCGTAAAAAGGAACCCCTCCCTTCTACCCTTTTCATTCACCTGACAAATTATGTTTAATATTTTGAAGACTTGTCTATTGCAAAAACAATTTTGGTGTGTAGTAGGCTAATAACGCCCCTCCTCCCCGTCAAAAGGATTTTTTCTCAGGAGAAAATACTAAAATCTATTTTTAGTTGAAAAAGCTATGCAAATCGGTTTGTTAAATTGCATTTTGAGGCATTTTGTAGCACTTTCCAAATGACTTCTTTCAGGTGACTAAAAAGTAAATTGCTAAAAACCAAAACCATAAAATAATGCACAAAATGCAAATCATAAGGGGGATGACCAGGCGGGTAACACTGTGTACAAATGCCCATAGACGATTCCATTCGTAGTAATAGCGCAACCATTTATGATAAGTCACCTATGATTTATTATTTGACGTAACCGGGAATAACTTAGCGACACAGCGCATCGTACACCGGCGATCCATCAAGTAACATA